>JAJLWE010000016.1:0-252916 GCA_030564625.1 Zygoascus hellenicus
CCCCTGGTCCCACTGTTTTTCCCCTTTTTTTCTTTCCCCCCCCCCCCCCCCCCCATATAATTTTTGGCGATGTTTTTCCTACTCCCAACCGACCCCAAGCACGCCGAAAACTAAAAACTAAAAGACCCAGCCCCCAATATTCTGCAGTCCCGGAAATACGCATGGCCGTGACAATTTTTCACACCTCTCAGCAGCTCACACCTCCATCCTTCATCTTTCGATCTTCTCATCAATCATGCCTGAACCCATCCACGACTCAGAGGAGAATATCGACTTCTCCGACTTGGAGGCCAAGTACAGAATTGAACCAGACGATGGACTGGAGACCTTTGTGGTCGTCGACGGATGCCCTGTCATTCCTGAGTCCAAGGTGCCAGCTCTCACCAAGGTGCTGATGAAACTGTTTTCCAGTGTCGGTACCATCAAGAAGGATGGATTTTTCATGCCTGTTGAAGGAGGAAAAACTAAAGGATTCGCGTTTGTCGAGTACGAAGACCCCGCCAAGGCTGCAGAGGCGGTTCGAACTTATAACAGAAAGAAGCTTGATCAGAAGCATACTCTTTTGGTGAATAAACTTGGCGACATTGAGCGATTTGGTTACGAAGGAAATGTCGTTAGTGAATATCACGAGCCGGAAATCGAGCCTTTCCAGCCCAAGGATCATTTGCGTTCTTGGCTCACCGACTCGCAGGTCCGTGATCAGTTTGTTTTACACAGAGGTGACAATGTAGGAATCTTTTGGAACAGAAAGGCCCAGGCCCCCGAGCCTGTGGTTGATAGAGCTCAATGGACTGAGACTTTTGTGCGATGGTCGCCAAAAGGCAGCTATTTGATCTCCGTCCACCCCCAGGGTGTCCAGCTCTGGGGTGGACCCAAATGGACTCGTTATGGTCGATTTATTCACATGCAAGCATCTTTGATAGGCTTTTCTCCCGATGAAAGCTACATGGTTACTTGGTCCCCAGTGCCTATTCAACTTCCTCCTATCGGTGATCCCAATCGAGCCAAGCTTCCTTTCAAGGAACAGGATGAAGGTAACCAGTTGATTGTGTGGGATGTTAAGACTGTTCTTCCTCTTCGAACATTCCCCATGGTTCCTTCTGCTGACAAGGAGAATCCTGGTAAAGTCATTTGGCCTGTTTTCAAGTGGTCCGCTGACAGCAAATACTTTGCTCGAATGGTCCCTGGCGAGTCCCTTCAGGTCTTTGAGACTCCTTCCATGGGAATGTTGGACAAGAAGCCTATCAAGATTCCTGGAATTATGGAATTTGCATTTGCTCCTGCTCCAGTCAAATTGGAAGGTAGAAACTCGGGCAATGGTGAGCAGCTGCTCTGCTATTGGACTCCAGAAATGCCCAATCAGACTGCTAGAGTGTGCATAATGTCATTACCCACCAAGGAAATCATCAGATCCCGAAATCTTTTCAATGTCAGTGGATGCCGACTACACTGGCAGGACCAGGGATCCTATTTGTGTGTTAAGGTTGACCGACACACCAAATCCAAGAAATCTATTTACACTAATCTTGAATTCTTCCGTCTCAATGAAAAGGATATTCCTGTCGAGGTCATTGAGCTCAAGGAGACAGTTGTCAACTTCCAATGGGAACCTAAGGGAGACCGGTTTGTTTGTATCTCAGTCTTGGATCAGGGTACTGCCATGCCTCAACCCGCACCAAAGAGCATTGTCTCATTCTACGGCCTGGAGAAATCCAAGGGTGTTCAAGGTACATGGAAGCTAATCAAGAGTTTCGATAATAAGACTTCCAACTCTATATATTGGGCTCCTACTGGCCGATTTGTTATCACAGCCAATGTGCGACCGGGCAGCCCTTGTGAAATGGAATTCTGGGACTTGGATTATGAAGGTGAAAAGAAGAATTACGACAAAGATTTGAACACCAATTTGATGCAGATTGGACAATGTGAACATTACGGTTTGACTGACGTTGAATGGGATCCCTCTGGAAGATATGTTGCCACATGGTCATCATCATGGAAGCATCCTGTCGACAATGGTTACAAGATGTGGAATTTCCATGGCCAGTTGATCCGAGAAGAGAGCATTGAAGGCTTCAAGGCTCTTAGTTGGAGACATCGACCTGCCAGCATTTTGCCTAAGCAGAAGAAGAAGGAAGTCAACAAGAATCTCAAGGTTTATGCCCGACGATTCGAAGAAGAAGATGCCATGGAAGCCAGCGAGGCCAGCCGAGAACTCATTATGCGACGAAAGAAGGCTCTTGCCGACTGGAAAGAATGGAGAGAGCAGGTCGAGGCTCATTTGGAATCGCTTGGTTTGGTTGGAGAATCCAAGTTGGTGGAATTACACTCAGCAGGAGATGAGCTCATCGAAGAGATTCGAGAAGAGATCATTGAAGAAAAAGAAGAGGAGGTCTAGATGAACAAGTAGTAGTGCATGAAAAAGTATAGTTAAAAAGATATTACACATGAGTTTAATTTATACGAGAAATGTCGGAGATTTGACGGAGATTCAAGAGACATTGATGATCTATACAGATGGAGCGGAGAATGGGATCTAAAAGATGCGGAGGATCTGAAAACAATGGTCAATCCTCCAACAAAAGACGCTTGATTTGATCAATTCCCGCTTGGACCATTTGGATTTCCCATTCTGTCTGTTGTATGCGAGATTTATAGAGCTGAGGATTGGTACGTAATGATGCAAGGCGGGATTCGGCTTTGTCCAATTGATTCATCAGATCCATTAATTGGTTCTGTAAATCCTTTTTTGACAACTCAGACATGAAGAATACCCTTCCTTGGAACTGTGAAACTGTGAACTGTGAACTGTGAACTGTGAACGTAGACGTAGACGAGATTCGTCAAGGCTCTGATCTGCTATTTGATCAAAGCTATTTTGTCGAGCACGGCTTTTGGACCTGATCTACTTGACCCTCTGTAGGGGATCGCTTCGATATATATAAAAGCTGAAAGGCTGATAAAAGACCAATGAGCAAAGCTGAAAAGAAAATAAACGGGGCTCACTAAAAAAGCTCCGTATTTTACGACCATTTCTAGTGTAGTGACTAACAATTGTGTTTCCAGTGTTGACTCACTAGAATCATCTGAAATATTGCCGCACGCCACCCGACCCGAGGAGACTTGGAATTAAAGAATAGGAATCTAACCGAGGAATAACTGGTCAAAGATCACGAGTTTCAGAACCTAAAAAAATAATGGGAGGGGAGAGCGTACAGGTTTCTGGACCAAAGGTGGGCAAGACCATTGGAGAGCCAAGAAAGTCAAGGCAGCCCAGTGAAGGAATGGGATCGGATGGGTGAATTGGCTTGCTGTTGAAGCATCATCGCCTAAATCCTCCCCATCGCCACCGCAATAAGCCGGCATAGGACCGTTGCCATCAGCCCCGGAGAATGGAGAATGTGACCTCCAAAAGCCCGTATAACAGGGCAAGGCTGGTAGCGATAGTTGTGAAGCATAACAGACTGCAACAACCTTGCAAACAACAATTGGAGTAGTTTGAATAATTGATTTCTATTTCATTCTTCACAATGTAATAAGAATTGCCATATAGTGTTCACTACGTTCCCAATTGTTCAATGTATATTGGTCAGATCTCTATGGCTATTTCACAAGGCTGATGCCCCTCTGTACCAGGTGAGTGTTTGTGCTTAATTTAGTACACCACCACCCACTCCTCCTGTTCCTCCGAAAGGTTTTGTGGCAACGCAGCAGACACCATGATTTGCCGCAATAACGGCATCATAATATTGTTGGCCTATTAGTAACGCTGAGCCTCGTGGCAGTTGCATATTGGATCATGGTATTGCAGCTGGTGCGGTGAGTCAGGTGTAACTGTGCTATGACAATTCTCAGGGGTACTTGTCATACAAATGGTGCCTGGTTTTATCACAAGCCCAGCAGCAGTAGTAGATCACGTGCACCAACCACCGCTCCTTTTTTTCCTGGCCTTTGGCTTCCGCCGCACCCTTCACGTGCCATTTTTCTTCATACACTGTCTATTTACCGGATATAAGTCAAGGAGGAGGCTTGAAATTACTTGCCGTCAATCTATCATGTTTCGGATGATTAGAACAGCTCAGAGCTGCATTGCCCGAATGTCTGCAAGGGAATCAAAACTTCCTAAAATGCAGCGACTGCCAATAGCGGGGTTCAGTTCTATTGGATGGCCGGATCAATCTATGCCGAGTGTCATCAAGAATTTGAATGTCGCCAGTTTGCAAAAAGGAATTGCAAAACAGACTTCCAATATGAATCTAAAGAAAGATCAAAGTCGATTCTATCATTGTCTTCGGCATAAAGCTCCGACAAGGGGATCGCATGGGGTGCGGGTGCTGTCCAGTCAAGCAAATCAGATCAGGACGTTTTTTTCAACAGGGGGACCCCAAGAGGTTTATAACAACAGAAGAATGGGCAGAGGGGTTCCTCTTCCAATGCGTGTATTTGGTTGGATCGCCGGTACTGCAGCATTTGTATTTTTCATTCCCGTGGCATTCATAATAGCGTTGACTCCTCCGATATTACTAGGCATCTATGGCTTGACCTGGAGATGGCGACGACTAAAGAACCAGCTTTACAAACAAAGGTGGGATAGCATGAGCTCGTATCATTTGACTCTGAAGCCGGATGATCTCCCTGGTTCTCAGATGCAACAGGGCATTCCGCATATAGCGAAGCGAAGAATTATGAGTGCATTGGAAAATGACGAGCAGAATCTCTGTGAACGGCTGGGCCTATCAGTCCAGGATGATCTTGCTACTGATAAATTGCGATTCACTGATGTTGAGAGCATTCAACAGGAATTCCGGGCAGGTAGAGGTGGTCTACAGGAGAAGATGGAGATTCGAACGTTTGGATTGGTTGATTTCGAGACCACCAAGAGAATTGCAAACATATTTTTGATAATTCATCGAGATCTGTCAAGAAATACAGCTGAAGATTCGGGTAGAATGAGAATTGAAGTCAATGGGGTGAATTCAAGGAGTTCTCCGATTGTACTTGAAGAGCCTACTGAAGACGAGCTAGAGGACGTAGTGATTGACGTCAAGCCTCGAAGAAAATCCCGGTGAAGGATATGAAAGGAGGGATTTGAACTTGTGGACCCAATTGCGAGACTGAGCACAAGAAACCATGAGCAAGCTTTATGGTTTGCCTACTCAACTTGAACAGCAATTGAAATGGATATGAATGCTGCATGAGTTGGGTGAGATGGACTGAACCCCCAAGTGAACACGGAATGAATTACTTGACTGTGTTTTTAAAATGAACTGAAGAATTTACCACACGATTATGATCAAGCTTCAAATCGCATCGACTGATTTCATTACTCGAACCATATGGACATCTACAGGAATGCCTACAAGAGTCCCATCACCCCATCTACCTCTCTCTTTCAATATCTCTTGTAAATAACAAAACTATTCAAGAAATTTCCCGAAATTGTCAAACCATCTTCTCTTCTCCTTCGACTCTTTTAACTACTAAAACACCTACCCCCTTACATAGCCATCTCAACAAAAACAAACAAAAAAAATCACAATTGAATTCCAATATTTCCTACTAATCTAATTGCTTCTCTCCTCCCTCCTTGTCTCCCAAGACTTCCCCTTCCTTCCTCTCCTTTTTCTCGCATGCTGGCCTCCGCCTTTCACAGCCTACACACCAACTCCCAGCTTGAAGTTGCATCTTGTCCTATTGCACTGCACACTACCGGAACTTGCGCACGGATATTTAACAATCAGAGTGGAGCGCATCGAAGCTTGGACATCGCAAAAGTGTATTTTTATTGAAATCAGCAACATCAACAAGTAGAAGATCTGGAACCATGTCTGAACGAGCAATTGGTGAGTATAAGATGGAGAGAGTTGTTGCGAGCCTCCGCCTCGGACCGGACTAACAACTGCTACAGTCCTCGATCAAGGTACGGGATTTGTGAAGATTGGTAGAGGAGGAACCAATTTTCCAGACCACATGTTCCCGTCCATTGTAGGTCGACCTATTCTTCGAGCCGAGGAGAAGGCTGGAGATGCTATCATCAAGGATATCATGTGCGGTGATGAAGCATCGCAAGTTAGAACTGCATTACAAATATCATATCCGATGGAGAATGGTATAATACAAAACTGGGAAGATATGAATCATTTATGGGACTATGCGTTTTATGAACGAATGAAGATTGATCCTACTGGAAGAAAGATTCTTTTGACAGAACCTCCGCTCAATCCTTTGAAGAACAGGGAACAGATGGTGGGAACCATGTTTGAGAAATACAATTTCGGGGGAGTCTACGTCGCCATCCAAGCCGTTCTGGCTCTTTATGCTCAAGGTCTCCAGTCTGGTGTGGTGGTTGATTCTGGTGATGGTGTCACCCATGTTGTCCCTGTTTACGAATCTACTGTTCTCAATCATCTGATCCGAAGATTGGATGTTGCTGGTCGACATGTCACTCGAAACCTCATCAATTTGATGCTCAGACGAGGTTATGCTTTCAACAGAACTGCTGATTTTGAAACCGTGCGACAAATCAAGGAGAAGTTTTGCTATGTTTCCTATGACTTGGACTATGACAATCGGCTCGCTGAAGAGACCACTGCCTTGATTGAAAAGTACGAGCTTCCTGATGGGCGGGTCATCAAGATTGGCCCTGAGCGTTTCCAGGCTCCTGAATG
Organism: Zygoascus hellenicus; assembly: GCA_030564625.1. NCBI lineage: Eukaryota > Fungi > Ascomycota > Dipodascomycetes > Dipodascales > Trichomonascaceae > Zygoascus > Zygoascus hellenicus. The sequence continues at coordinate 6,669 of JAJLWE010000016.1, forward strand.
CCTGTTCCAACCGCATCTCGTTGATTCAGAACAGCCTGGTATTGCCGAGTCTTTGTTCGAAACCATTGAGTCTGCCGAAGTCGATATCCGATCCTCTCTTTACAAGGCAATTGTGTTATCTGGAGGCTCCAGTATGTATCCCGGTTTACCCAGCCGTTTGGAGAAGGAGCTCAAGCAGCTCTGGCTCACAAGAGTTCTCAACGGAAACCCCGAGCGACTCAGCAAGTTCAAGGTTCGAATCGAAGATCCCCCTAGAAGAAGACATATGGTGTTCCTTGGAGGTGCTGTTCTTGCCAATATCATGAAGGATAAAGAAGCCATGTGGATTTCCAAACAGGAGTGGGAGGAAGAAGGATCTCGTATTTTGGCCAAGCTTGGTCCCCGATAAAGACAGTTATGGTTGATTTCTTGTGTAGGTGAAAAAATAAATGACTGAATTTTTTAGATAAATGCTACTTGTTGTAAATTACTGGATATGTGATACTTGATAACTTTAGTTCATCAGCTTTGACATGTACTCCACATAGTCGAATCCTTCACTATCTGGAGCAGTAGGCATGGTTTCCTTGAGTTGATCAATAACCGAGTCAGGAATCAAGCTATTTTTGAAATCCAGCTCAGTCACATAGGACTTTCCGTTGGCAATGTCTTCAAAAGACTGGTATACCTGCTCGGCTGTATGCTGATCTTCTGTAACCTCTACCATGAAGTTGATGAATTGCTCAAACGACACGTATGATTTGCTGTTGCTAGCAGTAATGAAGATCTCATGCATCTCATCTTCATCATATATCAAGCCCAAAGATGCCAAAGCCCCTGCAAATTCGCTTTCTCCAAGGCCGTTTCTGTGAGTCTTGTCAAAATAGCGAAAAACTGATTCGAATTCTTCTAATTGGATAGGGGTGAGGTTGGTCATGCTTCTCGCAACCAGCTGGTTCTCAATGAACGCAAGCTTTTTGACGACCGACTGTTTGACTAATCCGAGCTCATATTCAAGTTCTGAGTATGAGTAGACAGTGTAGTCGTTTTCTTCAACATTCGCCTCGATGCATTTTCCATCCAACTTTTTTAAACTCGAAATCAAACAATCCAAAGACTTCAGCTCGTCGCTAATTTTTGTGATGTTCACCAATTGACTCTCCAACTCTCCATCCAATAGGCTGATCGACTGCGACACTCGATCAATTGACCCTGACAGCTCGTTGGCTATGTCGGCAAACTCTTTCCTGAGCCTTTCCTTGATGTCTCTCATTGAATTGTTGATATGTCTTGACCTCTCCACTTCGGCCTTTATAAGCAGTTTCCACGCCTCCTCCAGGTCAGATAACCTGAGCCCTTGTGGTGGCTGGTATTCTTTCAGATCATAAGTTGCCAGCTTGGTACGGATATTGCCCAGCAGAGAAGCCAGTTCGGATTTTTCCGTAGTCCATTGCCGTTTCTTGGTTCTCTTATAATGAAGAAATACATCTGATTGTTTCTTGGTATCAAGATAAGAGCCAGTGAATTCAGAGTTGGCCCATTCTGAAATTGTCTCGGCCATCGCCTTGAGAAGCAGTCTCATTCGCTTCTCGAAACTATGCTGCATGGTAATTGAAGAGCCACTCACTTCAACGAACTTCTCAATACGTCTTCCTGCGGTTTCTATTTTATCAAGAGCTGAAAATGCATGAAACCAATAGGCTACATAGGTCATGACGGATCTTTCATCTGGCTGCTTGACATTACAAAGATCTTCAACGTCGAGAATCTGAGGAATCCCTAATTGCTCCCCGGCAATTTTGAGAGCAAGAGCCACGTTTCCACGATGATCCGTCCTATCCAGATCATCATAGTCCAAAAGATCAGGTCGATGACAATCAATGAGAGCACAAAATGCAAGACCATCAGCCCACGAAGAAGAAAAATCTTTGACCTTGACACCCTTGTAACCCGCAGTTTTTCTCTGACACCACAGTAAGAGTCCCTCTTTTGCGGAGATTCCTTCTTCAAAGATTTCCGAGATGGTGAACCGAAGAATCAAAATCCACATAAGACCTAGAATCAACTTCAAGTTGCCGTCAATGATATCTTCGGCACCAATGTTATGCAGCATGATTCCACGGTGCTTGATAAAATCCAAAGCAGTATTGAGATTCTCAACTTTCTGTATCTGTAGACGTGGGTTCTTGTTATATTTACCAAGAGGTTCGTTTCCAATGATCTCCAGCAGCCTAATGAGTTTGACTCCACTACCCAGGTCGTTTCCAAGGTCCTTGATGGGTTCCACATCATTGGCCTCGAGATACGTATTAGTCCATCGAAGAAATGCTTTATGCTGAGTGGCAACCCAGTCTGGAATGATTTTCGTTGGACTGGGTAGACTGGACGTCGTAGTCCTCGGTATAGCAGTCTGAGTGCTTGTAAGAATCATGACTCTTACAATATGAGATCAGATGTTCTTGAGTTTCAGCTTGATTCTATGGGTGTAGTACAGCTCAAAGAAAGAATGGTATTTTTCTCAAAGCTTTAGCGACCGACCAGCCAGTGAGAGTGGTATAAATAAGTAACCAGGCCGATTTGAAAGCACTCGGCTGAGCAGTCCCTTGATTGAACACGTGAAAATGGTAATTGGGTTCTCTATATACACAAACAAGTCCAAAGATATGGATACAGGGGATGTTGTCGTCAGATGGTTGGGCTAAAGGTTGGCTTCTACTGCTAGGTTTGTTTACTTTCCAGCTCTGGGCCCCCCGATTGACTCGAATGTTTCAGATAGCGTGGCACCCTCTCGTCTAGAAATGCGAAAGTATGCACCGTTGGCAGTCCCAAAAGTTTACAACGTAAAAATAAAGCTGGCCCGAGGAGAAGCTTGTTGCCTTTTCAGATCTTCAAAATTGTTTTTGAACAAATACAAGAGTGAAATGTGACGATTTACAGGGCATTATTTGGGTTTTTCTGGGTGATTTGTTAGGAAAACCAGGGGAGGGTGCGATCCTGTTTGAGGAAGAAGAACTGGAGGGTTTTTGCAGAATATGGAAAGATATAAGAAACCTGGGTGACAAAGAAAGTATTTTCGAGCGACCTTTTTTATTCACATGAAATTCAAATGCTATCGGTGGATAGAGAGCAGATGATACCAGTCAGGCCGGGGGTGCTTCAGTCGCAATTGTGTCACGTGATGATGATCACAAAAAAAGCAACTACAGGAATAAAAAAGAAAAATAATTTGTCGTCATGCAATAACTCTACCACTTGAACATCAGCTTTGGACTTCTAAAACCGGGAAGAAGAAAGCTCGAATTCTGCTGCATTTACAGAAATGGCATCTCAAGATTTCTATGATGAGGAGCCTTTGACTACAACCTTGCGTCCGGAGACTATGGCCATTATAACCGTTCGGATCATCAAGTCTTTTCCATACCGAACAGTAAAGAATCATGTTTTCAAGAACATTGATCTTATACATACCACCGCCGGAGATCTTCTCGAAATGGTGAAAAAACTCATTCAGTCGGAGTCGGCTTTCCGTCCGTACCGAAATGTAGATTTGGATACTCTCAAAGTCTATACGAGAGCTCATGGATCCAAAACAATGAATTTGATCATCAACTTTGATCACGATGAGGACTGGGTATTGACTGATTCCTCAAAGACCTTGAAACAATATGGGATTGAAAATGAAACGGAGATAAGCGTATATAATAAACAGGCTTACGAAGAATTCAAGGCAAATCCTGAAGAGAAGTGGATTTAAAGTAGTTGCATATCATAAAAAAAATATCGATGCATAATGAATATTAATTAATAAATAAGAAAAAACTGGATTTATGGTGTTCAGTGCGTATTGTTGAGAGCACTTAGTTTCGTCCAGATGTCACTGGTTAGCTGATCCATTTCTGCTGCAGTCACCTGACCTCTATCAGAGCCGTATCTGATAGCGTTTTCAAACAAAGTTTTCAACAGGTCTTTATCTATGGCCAGGGGATTGAGAAATGATTCTTCCAGAGCATTTTCCACTGTCCATCGCTGGTTAGGGTCTCTCAATAGACACCCTTTGATGGTTTGGATAGCAGTACGCGGTACTTTGACTCCTCCTAGTCCCTCCCTCGGGTATTGTACGGCCACTTTAGGATTGGTGATAGCAAGAACTCTTTGAGCACCTGAATAACTGGCATATGGGGCTTTTCCGTAGATCATCTGGTACATGATGCAGCCACAACTCCATATATCCGATGGCTTTCCTACTTTGAAAGTGGAGCCGCTGCCATTGATAGATGTGGATTCAAGAAGAGCTTCTGGTGCCATATAGTTGGGTGTTCCAATTTGAAGATCGCGCCGAACATTCACAGTGTATTCTGGAACCACGTTGGCAATGCCAAAGTCGATGATTTTGAGAACCCCTTGCACCATCAGGAAATTTGCTGGCTTCAAGTCTGAATGAACAATACCATGCTTATGAACTGCAGCTACGCATTTCAATATTTCTTGTGAGTAGTATCTGACAAATCCAATATCCAAAGGCATTGATAGTCGTGCGCTGAGCATATGAGCTAAATCAATCTCTCCGCATTCCATGACCACATAGACTGAGGTATCGAAGACTTCGAAATCTATTAGCCTCACTACACGGCTCTCATTTCTCAGCTGTTGCAGGAGATTGATTTCCCCTTTAAATCCTTGTATAACAGAAATATCCACATCATCAAAGGTGACTTTCTTTACTGCATAAGTTCGGGTTGGTTGCGCCATGGTTTGGACTTTGTAAACTTTAGATGATCCACCTTTCCCTATCAATTCTAACCTTTGGTACTGCTGGTTGTTGATTGTAAATAGGTTCTTTGTTTTTTTCCGAGGTTTTTCAGCAGCATGATTCTGAGAAGGTTGGGATTGGGAAAATCCTTGGAAACCCAGGGGCTGAACTTGTGGTTGACTCTCGGGTTTCTGATATTGCTGTTTTGTATTTGTTGTTTGTATGTTGTAATCCTGCCTGTCTGATTGACCGTCGGTAATTGGTGCTACCACAGTACACTGGCTAGAAACAATAGAATTCGGATGTTTCAAGTCAGAAGAGAACAATGATTTTTTTGAATTAGACAGTAAATCGATCTTGGAAACATTCGGTGACAGTGGTCGAAGAACATCTCGTGTATCTTTTCTTGGTGGAGTAGATCGGGCTGTTGATTCCGAAGATTTGGTTGGAAATTGTAGTATGGGAGTTGATGTCGCTTTCGAGGACTGAAACTTCTTCGAGCTGAAGAAACCTGGCGTACTTTTCAATGGGCCCGAGTTGAGTTCAGGGGACGTTTCCTTTGATGACTTTTCGTGAAAGCTGGGGGTCTTGGAACTAGAGCTACTCAATGAAACGCCTTCGCTCTCATCTGCAAATCTTATTTTAGCTGGTCTCCATTGAGAAGGTGAAGATGCTCCAAAATCACCACTTTTATTTGAATTTTCTGATGCAGAGTTAGTAGACTTCTCTGCTTCGTATGATTTCTTCAAGTCGTTCAAAGCCCTTCCAAGTCTGCGAGTTCTGAGCGATTTCGTCGTATTCGATGCCTGACGGCCTCCAAATGTATTACTAGTAGTTCCCGGTGTCGATACTTCTTTCAGCTTTGTAACTGACTGTCTATCAGTATTTTCGAGTCTTTCCGCTTCAAGTGCTCCAGGATATACCGTTCTTGGGTTTTCGCTGGCTGGAAGCTTCACAGATATCCTATTCAAATTGAATTCGTTCTCTTTTTCTTCTCCAAGTAGCTCATTTGCATAGGAGCTCAGCACGGGGGGCATGAAACTGTCATCCGAGATCGAAAAGCTGTCATTGTCATCGAAATCACCTAGCTCTGATAACATGCTGGACCAAACAGAGTGTCTGATAGCTAAGTGTTTAACCGGTGATACAATAAAAATAAAAAAACCCTGGAAAATATAAGATTTTGAGCTTGTTGGATTTCGTTATTGCTAGGAAGGAGGAATGATAATTGATGATGATGGTCGATAATATTGAGATATTACTGTATTAGGCAAGAGAACAACAAACATAGCCGCAAATGGAGCGGCTTTCAAGTTCCGGTAATACTTTGGAAATTTTAGAGAATTGCGAACAAAGGATAAGGAGATAGAAAAATTCATGATCGTTTATTTATTATCAGGATGCAATTGAAGAACTAAGTAATGGCAGGTAAAAAAATGGTTGGAAGCGTCGGCCTCGACGCCAAACATGAATGCAAGATTTCAGAAATGTCCACCTACTCTGATTTATCAGTCCAGCCAAGCGATCGCATCACATCGTCGAACTGTGCGTTGTTGTACTTTATATACTTGTCGATATTTTTCGTAAAATCACCTCCCATGTGCTTGTCGTGGAAACGGTGATAAAGTGGACCTATCAATCTGTAGATTTCGTTGCCAAGCTGCTTTTTCAGTAAAGGGTCAGATAGGCCGATGGACTTGTGTCGCTGTACTAAAGACTCGAACTCGGCATTGAAAGTTCGGAACTTTTCTTTGATTGCATCACGGTCTTTAGATGAAAGCTGTTTGCTTCCTGGCTTAACTACAGTGACATCCATGAGAATCGACGCAAGATTTCGCCAGTCCTCAAGGAAAAGATTGATGAATCGACGCCTTAGTCGATCCAATCTATCACGTCCAGTATCTCCCATAATTGCAGCAAGCTCTTTCTTGGCATAGCTCTCAGCAAATGCTATATTTGTCAAAAGGAATAAGCCTGTTTGCCCATTTTTTCTTCCCAGAGCTTTCGATTTGAACTCCAAATTGAGAAGCAGATCATCCAGTGCATCCGAGAAATAGGCACACAGCATCTCATAGGGATTGCTTATAGTCTCCGTAATTGGAGGAAGAGCCGTAGCCCATGCAGGCTTTGGAGAAGGCATCCAGCTTCCGTATGTCGCAGTTCTAAGAACTTCGACGACGCCAGGTCTAGAGTTGGCTAATTTGCTGAGCCTGCTCATTGTTTCTATGGTAATATTTGCAACACCATTATCTGGAAGTTTTGCCACCGCCTGAACAGTGGTTTCAATGCTTTTCAAAATCTCCACCAGATGATTCACAATTTTCGATTTGATTTTATCGGCGAGTCTGGTAAGAGAGCTTGGAACGTGGTCAATCAAACTCTTCATGCAATTCTCAACATTTGCTATAAACCCAATCAACTCGATAGTAGCATTGTAATCCTTGATTTGTTGAGACTGGTTGAATCTGACATTCTGCTCGTACAAGTCACTGACTTGTTTCTCGAATCGCGTCACGACGCTTTCAAACAGCTGCTCTTTGCTGCTAGCCCAGGTATTTGGCGGCATGCCCTCGATCAAGACTTTCAAGTCTTGACTAATCCAGATGCATATTTCCATCAACGCAAATGTATAGGTTTTCATTCCATCTATGTGTGTTGCTCGAGCCTCGAAAGTAAAGCGGACTTTCTCAGCACTCGGTGCCGATGAAGCAGTGAAAAACTTCCTGACAGTATCATAATAAATATCCTCCACGTTGATCTTACACTTGTTGAAGAATTCCAGCATTTCTCGAAGTGGCCTGAATTGATTCTCAGTTATCCGTGGCAGCATCTGCTGGTTTTCAATATAAGGGCCAATGTCAAGAGGTGTATAAACCTCGGAAAGCATCTCAGCAAAGTGTCTTTTAGCATTGCTCTGGCCCTGTTCAGCTAACGATTTCATGTCTCCGAGCAATCCAGTAAATATTCTCAGAAAAACATCCGATTCCATCTCTTTTCTAGCACTCATCACTTTCATAATGGCACCCGTGTATGTGCCAATGCCTGTAATTGAAATGTCCTTGGTAATTATATTTCTGCAGTCCTCCGTGATCTTAGTATACGTCTTGATTTCCGCTGCTGCTGCAATGGTTTCCCCCATGTTTTTCTCAATCACTTCATATCTTCTAGTTTGGCTGGCAATTGGTCGTATTTGCTCCTCTGCTCGCGAGCTCTCGCTACAGATTTTGCCCAGACTCTTTTGAATCTGCTCAGTCAGATTCTCTACTCTAGTGAGCGTTTCACGCAGCACCACTGCGTCGGTGCTTGCCTCGTCGTCTCGGTACAAGTTCATGAAGTTGATGGTATGTTGTTGAAGTGCCCAGTCTTGATGGGCCGTGACCTACTATGAGCCGAGACTGGAGGTGAACGAGCTGGAGGGGGGAAGCGTGAGAGAGGGAAGCTAGTGAGAAGAGCTGAGAGAGGGGGCTGGAGAATTGACTGGGTTTTCAATGGATTTGAGTAGCTAATGGTGAAATATGTTTTTTTTTAATTTTTTATTGTGCTATGAAGGGGACAGCTATATTTACCTTAGTTGAGCAGTAATTACAGAATTCAAGTGCAAAAAAAAATCTCTCTGGGGTGATTCGAACACCCGATCTGCGGATAACAGAGAACATTACAGTCCGACGCTTTACCAACTAAGCCACAGAGAGGAACTTGTTGATTTGAAGTGAAATTGGGAGTAGTGATTGCGCCAATCTATTTTTTTGCTTACGTAATATATCACGTGACCGTGTTTTGATTCTGGTCTTTATAGCTCTGTTTGGCTATAAATCTTTTTCTCCCGGCATAAAAATACTCATAATTAATTAACAGTAGCCCTATATTTACTCTTTCTCAATTACTGCGGTTCAAGTAGCCGGTTTGCAGTTTTGGGGCCGATCTTTGCAAGCTATCTATCGAACTCTTCGGCTGTGTTACTCACAAGAAATGTTCAATATACCATAATAGAGCTACACTACCCACTTTGGTTATAAAGAAATCACACTTTTTCTCGTTTTCTGGTGCAACCCACATAAATAACACACTGGTGATATTCAGGTAGTGTATATTTGTTAATCAATAATTTAGTAGTAGTTTCAGAACTAGACTAAAGGTGTTCTGTTCTAGTAACCTGCCCTGGTCGGATAACATTGTTGAATTTCGTTTGTAGACTACATAAACTCGCTTATTTCTATATCTTTAGTAGTAGTACAATTATCACAGTATCCCTGGACCCTACCCAGAAATTGGCCATACTTATCTACCGATCCGAGAGATTGTTATGTCAGTTTAGGGTTTTCACACCCCTCTGAACAAACTCTCGCTGTTATCACGTGCTGGTGCTATGACAAGATATGGATACTCGTTAAATGATTCAACAAAACTACGCCGGAATTTTTGGCCACCTCTCATTGTTTCTACTGCTTTGAGACATTTTCTCTTTGATATTGGTAGGCTGATGCGGTTTGTCGTGTTTCTTAATACCGCTTGCCTATAGGCATGCTAAATAAGGGATATATACCACATACACTGTATAGAAAATGGACATGGATTTGAAATGAAAAATGATTAAGATAATAAATCCCTTTTTTTTTTTTTTTTTTTTTTGAAATGCTATATACGTATGAACGAAGGTGAAAACCAAGCAGGTCCAAAGTATGGTTCAATCAACTGCTGCAGGAGCATTGGATGTCTCTATCAAACCTCGGTGGTTCGCCTGTATAGTTCTTTTCTAAAACGCTGTCGAATCCCCAGGTCTCCTCAAAAGGATTCAATGCCATTTGAAGCACCTGATCAACTGCCTCATAGTTCCCTTCTTTGACCTGTGAAATCACATGATCCATGATCCAGGTTCGAAGGATGAAATTAGGATTCGAGGAGAGCATCAAAGCTCTATGGTCTTCCAAGCCCACCCCATCTTTCTCCAATCGAGAATCATAGACATCTAGCCAAGTCACCAAATGTTCTCTCAGCTCTGTGTCTTCCATGAGAGTAGCAGAGCCTCTGCTCTGCTGCATGAACTGCTCTAAATTCCGGTCACCTGGAGTATACTTCGACAGTCTTCGGAAAAACAGATTATAATCTAAACCCGCCTCTTGCATGAGACCCAACAAAGGTTCAATAATCTCTGACATATCAGCTGGATCTTGTTTGGCGAATCCGAATCGTCTGGTCATGTGCTCAAGATACACCTCATCCACCTTGTTCTGGAAAGTCTCACCAGAATTGATTATAAAGTTCTGAGCACTCTTCATAACATCATCTACCTTTTCCATTGGAACACCCCTTTCGACAAAAGCAGATTCGTCAACATCATCGTAACCCAGAAGTTCACCAATATCCTCTCCAAGCCTAATCAGATTCCACCAAATAATGTTCGGCTGGTTTTCAAACGAATATCGCAAATTACCATCGTCATGATTAGGTGTATACCTCTTATCAAACGACTCCATAAAAGCAAATGGACCGTAGTCCATGGATAGACCATAGATAGAGGTGTTGTCTGTGTTAAGCACTCCATTCATGAATCCATAAACCTGCCACAAAGCAACAGTGCTTGCATTACGTAACAAAACCTCAGTATAAAACTTCCTATACCGATTGCCCTCCCCTCTAAGATTATGCTCTCCTTTGAACACAGTCTCAATGCAATAATCAGCCAGTCTCCTGAGATCTTTGCGGTCCTTTCGAGACCTCGCATTGTCAAAAGTTCCAATTCTGATCCATGATTCTGCCATTCTGCACACAATAGCACACGTCTCTCTCATCTCTCGCCTGGCTGTTGTCTCTGGCAGATGTGTGAGAGAAAGCGCTCTAGTCGTTGGTATTCCAAGAGCATTGACATACTCGCTACCCAAGAACTCTCTCACAGAAGATCGCAATACGGCCTTACCATCTGCGAACCGGGAATACGGCGTCAGACCGCTACCTTTAAGCTGAAGTTCGTAAGTTTTGCCTTTCTTATTTGTCACTTCAAAAAGACTCATAGCACGACCGTCGCCGAGCTGGCCAGCCCACTGACCGAACTGCCATCCAGAATAGTTCTGAGCCCAGGGGAATGTCCCCTCTGCAATCTTTTGACCAGAAACAACCGCCTGGAACTCGGGATCGTCTTTCTCGGCAAGCGGTAGATCAAGATCCTTCATAGCAGCAGGAGATACTGCAACCAGCTCGTACTTTTCACTTCGTTCTGGCAAAATCCAGGTGAATATACCATCGACGTATCTACCTGTATGAAGTAAATCGTCTCCTGCTTGTTTAGCTACATCAATAGATGGTACTTTGGAGTCAGGTGTGAGCTTCCTTGTAAACTCTGCAGTCTTTTTAAGCGTTCTCAAAGTCATCGTAAAAACTTTCAGCAATAAATATGATTAGAAATCAATCAGATCACAGAAAAAGGGTCAACTGGTTGAATTGCTTGAGTGTTGCTTGTCAATTGCTAAAACCCGATTCTCCGAGTTGACCCAAAAAAGGATGCGGGGCCGCGTTGTCATGACAACCAGCAAAGTTCATCGGTATGGTAGAATCCATAGAATTATTCGCATACCTTGATGGTAGCTGTATTAAGGCCATATACTAATATTTGACAATAAAATAGTCCTATATAAAGATCATTACAAGCATATATAGCTTCGGAGTTTCTCCAGGTGCAAGAGATGGTGTCTGATAGATATCAAATACTTGGCATAGAAAACCACTGCCAATAACACTGCACCACTACTGATAGCGACAGGATATCTGAATTCAGAAGGTTTAGACCAAATGAGAGTGGTAACATAAGAGAGGAGCTCAAAAAAGTTCTGAAACGCTGCTTCGGTAGTTGAAAAATGGGACATTTGTTCGCTAGGTACACCTTCCTGCAACTGGATCTGAACTGATAGATCAAAACCCCAGAGCCCAAGTCTTGACAAAGTCACACCTACAATTAAAGGAAGAGTACCCCATAAACTATTCTGCATGCCAAGGTAGTCCCATGAAGCCACCAGTGCTCCAACAAGACAAACGGCTTGAAGATTGATGAACCAAAGACCAGACCGCAAAGGACCCACTTTTTGCATCATCCAAGGAGCAATAACAGTGGCCGATAGCTCGAAACATACGGAAACTCCTCTGAGAATACCGACAAGTGCAGGAGTGTAGGATTCGAATAATAAAAACTCAACCATCAGCGGACCAAAGGACAAAACAGTGAGGTATAACAAACTCAACGCCATAGACGGTGCAAACATGGGATTCTTGAAGTACTCACCAAAATGTTTCCATATGCTATTGTTTTCCTGGCTGGCAGCCTCTTGGTCAACAATCTTTGGCTGCTGGATTCCCCGGTATCTTGCGTGAACTACCTTTAGAAAATAATATTCAAACAACAGAGAGACAATGTTCCAAACTAAGATCACCACGAGGCTAATGTTGACACCAGCAAAAGAATCCAGAAAGGAAATTGCAAGTGGACCACCTAATTTGCAGCTGAGATCTAATCTTCTCATCTGAGAGTTCATTACTCTAAGAAGATCATGATCACCATCAGCAATCACAACAACCCAGTCTCTCTCGACAGATAAAAGATTGAGCGTCGAAGAAAGTTTTTCAATACATGCCATGGCAACAGTAACCACAAATATACCGAGGGCATAATATGACTGATTAGGACCGAGATCCACCTCTCTCTTCTGAATTGAATTTATAGCTAATAGAGATAAACAAGAGATTGCCACAGCAATTCGTTGGTATATGATAGATGATCGAACAGTCTTCAGACGAGCAGTCACCTTCATGTACTGACCTACTTTATGCGATAAGAATATTGGAGCCAATGCTCTAACGAACGCATAGACAGATAGCGGAGTAAATGTGTCCAAAAAGATTTCTGCTAGAAACAATGCTGCTCCATATTCAAACAGTCTACTATTCCACGTCGATAAGAAATGTGACACATACAAATATTTTAGTGTCCCGTGGTCTTCCGATGGCCCACCTGCCGAACCCAGCAGGTTGGTCTGTTCATTGACAGGCTCTTCTGGTGACCGATTTGTCGAACTCGAACTCATTATCTACAGGAAAAATATAGAGATAGATAATTTTTGAGAGTACCGCCTGCTGAGGGCAATAAAAACTTTTACAGAAAAGCCTTAAGTTTGTTTATAGCGGGAATAGTGGGCTTCGCAACACGACAGTAACGACGAACCTGATGGGTTCGAGATTCGCAATGCGGGTTGTTGGAGTCAAATTAGTCATATTTCCAATAATGGATGATAAGCTGAATATGACGTGCCATGGGGCCCCGCCGTTTAAAGTAAATCTTCAACTATTAAACGTTAACCAGGTTTTAACGAAGAAAACAGTTTTCAGGCTGTCATGAAATGCCATTAGCCTGAGAATCAAATTTCTTAAAGCTGTGAAATAAAGAAATCGACCAATATTTTCCCAAAATCGCTCAGTGAAGATATGGCCGAGGAAAAAAAGAGAGAAAAGATCACGTGATCCAACAATCTCGATATTTATTGGTTTCGCGGGATTTAAACGTCCCTGGTTGTCGGTTTCCGCTCGTACTTATCCGGGAAAATGCGTGAATATCTCATATATCCGTGAAGAGTAGCGACCTGGTCACAGATAGGTGAGCAAAAAGCCCTCCTCGGAAAGAGAGCAACAAACAACCGGCTTGGCGCAAGTGAGTGGAAATTTTTCCAAGTTTAGATGCCTATTTTTTCCATAATATTGAATATTTACCCCGCCATATTTTGGCTCATGTTATCCGTAGTATGTACCGTACAAAAGTCCACCTATTTTTTGACTTATACCGTATATCTTTCCATATACTGGTAAACGTATAATCCCTTATTTCTTCGCTCTTGTCTTTCGCACTCAAATGAGACTTCATCTACAAGACGTGCTGGTCCACAGCCAAGAACTGCAATATCTTTCATGTTGTCCTCGCCGAAGAGCCTACACTGCTCAGCAATTTCAGACTCGATCAAGCTGTATGCATCAGGGCGCTCAGTTTTGTAACTGATCAGAGAAGAACCAGATCCAACTCTTTTCAGTTCTTCAGTAATCTCTATCGAATCTCTGAGAATAGCATCTGGTCTGGTGACGTAGATCTCTATGAAAATAGATATAGATGACTCTTCACTGACAAGCTCCTTCATCTGATTAAGAGAATCCTTGTACCATTCCATATCTTCGGGCTTTCGAATATACCAAACGAACTTGATTCTTGAGCATCGGTGCTTAGTTCCAGGTGTAGTTACTTTACGCATCAAGTCCAGTGCTACAGGGAAAGTGAAAGAGCCGCCAGTTCCACCGGATGCAAAAATGACACCATCAAAGTTCTCCAGCGCATGATAGTTGCCACCATAGGGACCATGAAGTAGAGTTTTGAATCGGGCAACAGATGTATCATTCTCGTCACACTGCTTTCCAATCTGCTTCAGAAGAGCTTTGGTAAATCCCCTATAGACTCTCATAATGATAACAACTTTTCCATCTTCCTCAGTGCTTGCAATAGTAAATGGGTGCCATTGGATTCTTCTAGCTTTTCCCACTCTCAGGTAAAAATGCTGGCCAGGTTTCCAGCCACCAAAAGTGAGTGTGGGACCTTTAGAAAAGCCAAGTGTTTTCTTTTCCAAAGGCATTGTAACCAATATGATGTCTTTGTCGAGAATCTCAAAGTCAGCCTGGTAGTCGGCAATCTTTGCACACCGTCTGTTCATGAAGGACCTAAAAGCAGCAACAATACGATCAAGAACAACAGCATGGACTGCCAAAATAATAGCGGCCCTTCCACCAGGGTTATGGAAGAATGCCATGAGCATCATAATTCCAGATAGAAGACCGTGATTGAAGAGGAAAAACTCGTATGACAGCCTTCTCAATGCCTGGAAGCTCAGCAGAATGAGCATAGACATGCAGCCAAATGCTATCATACCAAAAATCTGTGGGGGAATTTGAATCATAATCATAAAATCTAGTCGAATCCAGTAAGTAGCACAAAGAATGAAGTGAGTAATAATCATTCCGTAGATGACTAGGCCCATGCCTCTATGAAGCATGTTTAAATGGTGAGCGGGCCAACCAGTCACTCTAGTAAGAACGTCATTTTTGGAAATAAAAAGAAGTAGAAGTGGAAAATTTCCTACTGCAACTTTAGAGAGCTTTTTTCCCACAATATAATATCGTGGTTCGTAGTCAATATCAGCAGTTTGATTCCAAGCCATCATCACCATCCATAAGATGTACACCAACAGAATAAAGACAAGGTTCGGTTGAATGTAAACGGGACCCCATCTAGTCTTGATTCGAAAAGAGCTGTTCAGAAATCCCCAGTGTCTGAGAAAAGATGTATAATGATTGTAGAGCTTGGACGATGATTCTCGCTTTCTTCGCACTAATCTAGGAGCCAGGTTGAACAAGAGGCCATACAAAGCAAAAGCAGCCAGAAGGCCACCGAACATGCCCCATGCATATCGATTATTTCTTTCTTTCTCTACAAAAAACTGAAGTTCGATGGGAATAGCCATTTTCTTTTTGATAAATATGGAGAGTTAAGATGTCAGCGGCCTGTTTCAAGAGCTATGCCGTAACTAGCGAAGGATCTGATATTTAGGATTAATCGATGAGACAGGAATAAAAAACAGCGCAAATATATCGGCGTCCGCCGTACTTGGCGCTTTTCGATCTGATAATTTTTTGGTTTCATCTAGCTAATTGCCAGATCAGGATGGTTTTTCAAAAAAGCAACCGCCTTGCAAACAAAAGCAATGACAACATGACCATCTGATAGCGAGTGATCCCGAAAAAGATCTGCCAAGAAGCCCAAAAATGCTACAAAAATGCTCATATTTAAATAGTACATCTGGGGTGTACGTATTATTTTCCGTTATTCTCCAACCTCACTCATCATGAAATTGTTCAACGTTGTGTTCGTCTCTGCCCTCTTGGCAGCTAGTCAAGCCGTAAACTGGTCAACATATCCTCATGTTCCTCAAACTGCTTCTATCAATGGATTTGCCGACAGAATTTATGCTGATCTGCCAACCTGTGCTCAGCAGTGTGTGAAGTTTGATACTGATAATACTCCCTGCCCCTACTGGGATACCGGTTGTTTATGTGTGATGCCCCAGTGGTCAGGAGAGGTTGCTTCTTGCATCGCCGACAAATGTTCAGGCGACCAAGTTAGCTCTGCAACCTACTTGGCGGTCTCTATTTGCACTTCCGCTGGTGCTTCTTGGGTTTTACCTGCTTCTTTGACCACTGCTTTGGAAAAAGCTGCTGAGGAAACCGGAGCTGCTGCTGCTTCTGCAACCACCACTGCTGCCAGTGGTGCTAGCACAGCTTCTGTCATCTCCAGCTCTACTTCTGTGGCAAATAACTCCAGCTCTATGTCAGTAAGTGCCTCCGCCTCAGCAAGTGCTACCGGTTCGTCCGGAGGATCTGCCACAGCACAGCAGCTCGGACTTTTGTTGTTAGGTGTTCCTGCGGTGGCCATCGCAGCTTTGATTTAGATTATAGTACATACGTAAAGAATAACTAAAGCCAAGCCAAATACATAAAAAACCCAAACCATGCGGATATAGCAATAGTACTAATTCAGAATTATTCGGTTAAATTAATTATAACCCAGAGCTCGGCAGCGGAAACAAGCAGTAACCGGGCGGGCTCCGAGATTTCTGAACAAAAACCCCTCGCCATCTCGATACTGTCGGATAGTAGTATTGAGTTTGCAGAAAAAGAATTGTCTGCGTATTTTTGAGCCGGGATGGAGCAGTGTGTCTTGGCGAGAAAAGTTTTTGCGGTTGAGGGGGTTGTTATTGATCTGATTGCAACCTATTTGGGAATTATCTGATGTTAACTTTCCAAAAAAGGCTACTCACGCCTCAGGCTGCAACGCGCAACGACCAGAATGTGTCGAGCTCTCTATTAGACAACGGGTTAGGGTCTGCATAAAAAAAGCAAAACAAAGCCAAAAATGCTAACGAGTCCATGCTGGGCCGTCAGCTCGAATGAGTTTTGAAATAAGTATATATAGGCCCCGTTTTTCTTTCAAATTTCTAATTCTCTAGAAGCTTTTGATCCTCTAATCTTTACTTTTAATCTCTTTTCTTCACTCGTTAATCGATCCTCAAAAATGATCTCCAAGGTTGCCATTGCTCTTGCTCTCGCCTCGTTTGTTTCTGCTCAGAACTACGATACCTATCCCTCTGTTGCCCAGACTGCTTCTATCAACGGTTTTGCCGACAAAATCTACGCTAGCTTGCCTTCCTGTGCCAAGGATTGTGTTGCTCAGGACACTGGTGTCACTCCCTGTCCTTACTGGGATACCGGATGCTTGTGTGTTATCTCTGCTTTCGGTGATTTGGTTGCTGAATGTATTGCTAGCTCCTGTACCGGTAGCGATGTTGCCGTCGCTACCTCTTTGGCTCTCAATGAGTGCTCCAGTGCTGGTGTTCCCTCTCCTTACTGGTACTTGGCTAGCTCCGTCTCTGCTGACTTGAGCTCTGCCGAAAACGCTGTCGCCTCCACCACTGCCCCTGCCACTACTAGCACCGCTGCTGCTTCTACCACTAGCGCTGCTCCTCTTACCACTGCTGCTCCTACCACTGCTGCTGCTGAGTCTTCTGCTGCCGAGACTGAGGCCGAATCTACTGCTGCTGCTGAATCTTCTGCCGCTGGTGAGTCCACTGCTGCTGGCGAATCTTCTGTTGCTGCCGAGTCTACTGCTGCTGCCGAGTCTACTGCTGCTGCCGAGTCCACCGCCGCTGGTGAGTCTACCGCTGCCGCTGAGTCCACCGCTATCGCAGGTACCACATCTGCCAATGCTTCCATCTACACTGATGTTATCGTCGCTACTTCTACTGTTTGCACTATATGTGAGGAGGGCACTAACGTCACTACTTCCGGTGTTCCTGAATCTTCTTCCACTCAGGTCGTTTCATCTGCTAGCAAGTTCACCATCATTGGCTCCACCATTGTCATGGCTGTCGTCGGATTGACTGTTCTCGCTTAAGCGGCCCATTTCTTATTTTCTCAAAAAATTATGGAACGATAGACATCTCTTTTCTTCTTCCCCACCTCTTTTATTACACTTCTCTTTTTAGCTTCTTTTTCTACCACTTTTTTTAAAGTTTTTTTCGCTTCTTTATGTATTGTCATTTATTTAGAGATAATTATCGTTTGTCTTACACCCACAATTATGCTGTAACAGTTGTCTGCACTGATATTTGCGACACCTCTTCCTTTTGTTTATCAACTACTTGAAAAGCACGCACCGTATTCTTGGTGAAACTCTTCATGGGTTTCATACCCCATCTTTCAAGCATGGCCTTATCTTCGTCCCATCCGTTGCACATGGTTGTGAGCATTTTCTTCCCGGTAAATATAGCATTCACTCCAGCCAAGAAACACATCATTTGCTCTGATTCTTTCATAGTATATCTTCCAGCAGCAAGACGGATTATTGACTGAGGCATGAGCAAACGAGCTGTAGCAACTGTTCGCACAATGGCGTCAAAAGAAAGCTGAATTTCTCCCTTGAGCTCGTCACCCAATGGAGTTCCTTTGATAGGAACAAGACGATTGATAGGCAAAGATTCAGGATGTTGAGGAAGTGTTGACAATGTGTGAAGAAATCCGACATGATCTTCGGGAGTTTCGCCCAATCCTAGAATACCTCCGGTGCAGACACCAACACCGCTCTTCTGAACATTGTCAATTGTCTGAAGACGCTCGTCAAAACTTCGAGTAGTAATGACTTTAGGATAAAACTCTCTGGAAGTATCAATGTTATGATTATAAGCAGTCAGACCAGCATCAGCAAGCTCCTTCACCTGCTCAGAATCCACCATTCCTAAGGTCACACATGATTCCATACCCATGTCATTGACAGCTTTGACCATTTCAGCAATGTTTTTCAGACCTCTCTTTCGACCTTTCATGTCTCTCCAGGCTGCTCCCATACAGAAACGAGTAGATCCATTGGCCTTGGCTTCACGAGCTGCTTCCAGAACCTGTTCGAGCTTGACAGCCTTTTCTGCCTCAACGCCAGTATTGTATCTGCTACTCTGTGCGCAGTACTTGCAATCCTCACTGCAACCTCCAGATTTGATGTTCATCAAAGTGCACAGTTGAACCTCGGAAGGGTTGTGAAAACGTCTATGCTGGACTGCAGCAGAATGAATCAGTTCCATCAAAGGGGTGTTATAAAGCTTGCGGACCTCATCTCTAGTCCAATCATTTCTGATACCTGAGTTCTGAAGCTTATTGAGATTTTGAAGATTTTCTTCAAAGATCATATCTTTCAGATTATCTGAGCCTTGAGCATTTGCAGCGGCAGCATTAGTGATGCATCGAGAAATTACACGCATTCCCTTGAGAGGGGTGCTTCCAATTCTTGAAAAAGTTATCATTTGTATTTTAGTGACTTGAGAAAAAGAGTAAACAGGAAGGAAAATTCTTGATAACCAGCAGCCAATGGAATTTGTTGTAAAGTTGGGGAGGTAATAATGGTGGGGGGAGAGCGGCCTGACTCCGGGTGACTCAGAGTCACACACGTGACTTATGACTACCCGCCCAGGTACTACACTGCCAGAGGGTTTGAACTGACAAAACATACTTGGAAAGCTTCACCTAAAGCTATTTAGCAAAGAACATATTTTGAGCTTGTCAATGAACGATGTGAACTTTTTTTTGTTCTGAAGAAGCTGTTCGCTTATCAAATGGGTGGTTGTTTTAGGACGTCAGCCGACCCATATTAGACTCAAGCTCGCCTGACTCAACACTTTGTAAGAAGCCAGTAATGTGCTTGACTCAACAGTCTGAAGCCCCGAATGTTTTCAGGAAATTAATGTGGAGCCGGCAACAAAACTTTAATTGTTGCTTTGCTGGAAATGAAGGTATAAGCGTATACGACCCAAGTATAATCATGTGATGATACGAAGCAATAATTTTTCGTATTACTCAAGTACACAAGAGCATTATAGATTTTGGGTTATAGCAATTATAGCAGTAATTAGAAAGAATAACCACAATACAATTGTTGTAAACTGATCATCATAGTATTGCTCAATGAAATATTGTAGAGTGCTGCGGTAGATCATTGTCACATTGAACGAAAATGTGTTTCTCCTAGCTACAACCACCATGATACAGCGCAATTACGATGGGCCGTGCTAATCCAAAAATGTCAGAGCTCAAAAATCATGGATTACGATCACAATTCATAATAAGCAGATAGTGGGCTTCCTAAATCAGTGATCTCACGGATGAGCAAATAACAGTCACTGATTACAGAAAGACTACGAAATGTATGACATCCTTTGGAAGTGCAAATCATCAAAATCAAAGCACTGAAACGAGATGCCAACAAGCTATAAAGCAATGTTGATCTTCCCAGGCTGAAAAAGCTCCATAACAGTAGATAAAAGCTGCTGCGAAGCATAAGCGTCCTGGGTGAGAATTTCATTCTCAATAAATAAATTAGGGGAGAGGATATTTACAATAGGGGGGTTATGCAAGCGAGAGACCCTGGTTGACGGCCTTTTGAAGGCCCTTGACCCAAGATCTACTGTCTCTTTTGTTCACAAATAACAAAACTCGACCTCTTTTCCCGAGGCGTCCTGTTCTTCCTGCTCGATGGAGTAAATCAACAGAAGTATTGGGCATGTCGTAGAGAATGACATTTCGGATGTTCCTCATGTCTATGCCTCTGGCCAGAAGATCGGTTGTTACTAGCACCGTCAGTTTTGCAGCACCCTCAGATAAAGGCTTGGCAGTTTCCACAAAATCTTGAATAAGCTTGGAGCGTTCAGAACTGTTTAGCTTTCCAGTTATTCCGCTCGCAACATAATTCTTTGACTGTAACATAGCCACCAAAGGATCCACATGCTCCTTTTTATTGACAAACACAACGACTCGTTTCACTAAACCAACTTCTGTGTTGTCATGATAAATAGCATATAAAGCCTGCTGTAGTGCCAATTCCTTATTGTCCATATATGGAGGACGGAACACTTCAATGACTCGGAAATCCACATGCGAGGGCATTTTGTGGATTCCGGGAGCAACGATACGTTGAGCATCAGGATAGACGCTTCTCATGAGCTTATCGAATTTTCGAGGAATTGTAGCAGAACAAAAGACCAAGTTTTGGATATTGGCAGCCAGGCCAATAGCCTTGAGAGTACTGGGGCCAAACGAATCGTCCATCAACGAATCCGCTTCATCAACAACCACCGACTGGCAGTTTGATAAATGCACTTTGGCACTATGTTTTTCGAAAATTCTATTCAACTTTTCAGGAGTACAAATGAGCACATCTAACCTCTCGTTGAGTTTTCGTGATATAGTGGCACCAGAAGTGGTAGAAGTACATGCGAAAAAAGAGAGCTTGCAACTGGAACAAATCTGCTTTATAACAGAGCTCACTTGGTTGACAAGCTCCATGCTAGGAACAAGAATGACTGACCGAATGATAGGAAGATCTTTCAGATGACCCCATTCCGGTTTTGACTCGAGATCTTTGAGATCAGACAGAAGCGGTGCCAAATATGCGACCGTCTTACCCGAGCCAGTTTCAGCAGCCATAAGCCAAGTTTTCAATAGCTTATCATTGCTCTTGGTGGATCGGATCATCTTGGTAGACAACGTTTGAATAGCAGTGGGTTTTTTCGTCTCGAGATGACCAAGCAGTCCGTCTACAATGGCAGATCGGACTTCAGGATTGATCCGCAGCGACTCGAACGAGTCAATGTTCTCCAGCAGATTCTTATGCATAGTACGAGATTTTCTATCTACTTCACTCAGCTGTGAAAAAGCCCCAGCATTCAACGTCTTGGCTGTGACGCTGTTTGCTGATTTCACCATGTTATTCTTCTGGCTGGACTTCAAACTATTGACACCAACATTAGGCGACAGAGACTTGCCTTTGCGAGACGCAAAAGCATATTTTTTACTTCTAGACGAGGCATATCTGACACCTATTCTACTTAGCGGCCCCAGAAATCCACTCCTCATCACCACAGTTGACATTATTTTTTTTCCAACTACGAGCTCCTGACGAGTGGTGCATGTCAAACTTTTTTTACCCTGGGGGATGAGGGAGGTTTTGTTCAGCAAGAACCCAGCACGCACCAGCCAGCCAGCCAGACTGCTAAAGCTAAGGGAGAAAGCACCACCAAATCAAATTCTCCACCATTCAACCAGCGACTATGGCTAAGAATCTGACAGAGCTGCTGTCGACGCTGAAGATCCATTCGCAGACCGAGGAGCATGAGCTGGTACTGAAATGTGCTAAGGAGATTCTTGCACTTGCGCCAGGAGATGACAGTGCTTTGCACTCTATGATGGTTGCATTGATCAAGCTGGATCGGTTTGACACCTGTTACAAGGAGTTTGAAAAGAAACCAGAGCTGAAAACCAAATATGTCAAGGAGTATGCATATGTGTTGTACCAGCTTCAGAAGGTGGATGAGTTGGCCCAGTTGGAGAGTGCTGATGTGACTGTTGAGCATTCTCTTGCCCAGGCTCTTTACAAGACGGATCAATTCGATAGATCAGCAGAGTTGTACAAGCATCTTTTGGTGCAAGATTCTGAAGAGACTCAGGATATCCAGGTCAATCTGGCGGCAATCACCGCGGGAAAAGTTCTGGCGGGTGATAAGAGTATTCCTGTTGCCAGTCCCACTGCTGATTCATCTTTTGATCTGCTTTTCAACGCTGCGACCGCAGTTCTCGGCAGAGGCGAGTATGAAAAAGCATTGAAATATCTCCAGGAAGCAAAGTTGGGTGCTGAATCTTCGGATTTGAGCCCGGAAGAGGCTGCTCAGGAAGTGGCCCCTATCTTGGTCCAGGCCGCGTACGTCAACCAACTCCAAGGAGACAAGGACCAAGCTCTATCTATTTTGAAGAATGTTGAGTCGGAAAAATCAGCCGATTCTTTGGTTCAGAGGGTCATTGACAACAACTCCTTATCTATGGATGCTAATATACACGAAGAAAACCCTCACAAGCTACTTGCCAGGCTCGGTAACGATCAGCCTTCTCGGGAGACAATTTTACAAAGTAATGTTTTCAAGCTGAATGAAATCTTGCTCAAATCTATTGCTGGATTGGATGCTCTCAAGACGGCCAGGCGACTCAGTGGAAATGCCAAGACTGCAGGACTGGTGACGGCTTACATTGGTAAGCTGGACCTGGAAGATGAGAAAGACATGACCAGTAAATTTTTCAAAAGAAGATTTGCTTCTGAGCTCAAATCGGGGGACAACATCAGTCTCGCTCTGATTCTGGCTCAGCTGTATTATAGAGAAGGAAAGCTTGATGTTGCCGTCGACACTCTTGCCAGCACCGTCAAGAAGACTGCAAATGTTCCAGCAGGGGTTGTAGGTGTGCTATTCAACTTTTACAAAGTTCAAAACAAAGAAGGAAAAGGTGTTCAGTTGCTTTCTGACTGGTTGAAGAAATCAGACCAAGACGATGACGAAGCCGGATATATAGCATCTTTGCTGGCGTCTTTCCGCCCAGAAGAGGCCCATGAGTATTTTGAAAAGAGGTCCAAGAACGATGCTTCTAATCTGACCAACGTTGCCGGTCTCATTGGAACCAGTGCATCGACTACGGATATCGACAATCTCTACAAGAAACACCAAAATGATCTGGCACCACTCAGTCTATTACTCGCCAACAAGGACGGAAAATCATATATCGATCTTGGCTTGGAACCTCTGTTGAAGAAGAGAAAAACACCTGGCGATGACTCCAAGTCCAGCGAAAAGACTAAGAAGCGAAGAAAGGGCAAGCTTCCGAAAGACTACGATGCCAATGTTTCACCGGATCCTGAAAGATGGCTGCCTAAGCGAGATAGGAGTACCTGGAAGCCTAAGAAGAAGGACAAAAAGGGCTCTGGCAAAGTGACACAGGGAGGATCGGTCGACAACTCAACTGAGAGCATGGTTCAGAGCAACCAGGCTCCTGCTCAAAAGGTGGTCAAGGCCAAAAATAACCCCGCTAAGAAGAAGAAGAAGGGAAAGAAATAAATACATTTAGCGCTACAAAAGAATCAAGAATCTCAAGCAAACAAACTATCCTCCTCTCGTAGATACTCACCAACATCACTCTGTCGGAATGCGACAATGGCACTGGGATCGACTCTCCTTGACTCGGCCGTGCTTTTGGCACTGACTCCGAAGCCCAAAGGAAGATCGTTCATAGAGTAGACTATAAGACCAGTGTGCTCAGGAACATCTTCAGTCATTTTTCCCACATGAGCCTTGACAATGTGGTTTCCGTACAAAAAGGGCATTTCTCCGTTAGGCTTGATCCAAATCTTGTTCTTAGCCTGTTTGCTGATCACCTCCAGCGAGGTGACATGGAGTCTAAACTTGCCGGTCTTGGTGAATTTTCCAAGACAAACCCCAAGAGCCATGAGATTAGGTCGAGCAATGCAAGTAGCAAGACGAGCAATTCTCTCGCTGGAAAAGTTAGATGGTGTTGCTAGCGACCTTCGGAGCTATGGTTATGGATCACTCACCTCACATAGTAGACTCGGTCTTTCTGGATTCGGAAACAATAAGGCTCGTCCGACCGGTTGATCAAAGATGCAATATTTCTACCAATGTAATTTGCAAGTTTCTCGAAAACCGACTTGGTTTCTTCTTCTGTGAGCTGTCGCATTTTCAATGATGTTGAATGGTTGATGGTTTCTGCAGCTAAGGGGGAATTTTTTTTTCGCAAAGACCCCATACGGCTGAGAAATTTTTCAGATCACACTAACAGTGAGCAGTTGGTAGAGAGCAGCTTGATTTCCCGCCTGTAACGGATCAACTGAACAAGATTTCAGGGATTATTAAAGTCTGGGAGTTATCGAGACGATTCCTCACTTGTAAAAATATAGTCATGTCTGAACAAGCTGCCAAAATTGCAGACACTACTGCTACAGCAGCAGCAGCAGCAGCAGAAGTCCCCGAGACCATGAGCTCACTCAAGAGGAAAAGGGACGATGCAAGATATAATATTGAGAAAAAAAGAGCAGATATCGCTGATAGAGCGAACCGTGAAGAGGAGAGTGAAGAGACAAAGAAAGAGCCTCGGCTTCCCAAGCGTAAAGTAGCAGTCTGTATTGGTTATTGCGGTACTGGCTATCATGGCATGCAATTGAATCCTCCGCACAAGACTATTGAAGGAGACATTTTCCAGGCCTTTGTGAAGGCAGGAGCTATTTCCAAGGATAATTCCAATGATCCCAAGAAATCAAGTCTGCTACGTGCAGCTCGAACTGATAAGGGTGTTCATGCTGCTGGTAATGTCATATCACTGAAACTCATCATTGAAGATCCTGATATTGTCCAGAAAATAAACGAGCATCTACCGGAGACAGTTCGGGTATGGGGATATATCAGAACTAACAAGAGCTTTGAGTGCCGAAAGATGTGTAATTCCAGAGTCTATGAGTATTTGATTCCTAGCTATTCGTTTCTGCCTGCAAAGCCTGACAGTGCACTAAGCGAGAAAGTTGCAGAAGCTGCCAAAGAGTTCCCAGGAGTTACCGAAGAAGACAAGGAGGGTCAAGAGTTTTGGAAGGCAGTTGAAAAGGAACTTGAAAGCCAAGGAATTAGCCAGGCAGATATTGCTCAATGTCGTCAGATAGAGCAGGCGGAATTCGACGCCAGAGCTGCTGGGGAAAGCGAGGAGGACATCAAGGCCAAAAGTAAAGATAAGCAAGATCTTATCAAGCGAGTCAAAGCTATCGAGAATAAGGCGCGACGAAGTTACCGGATTTCTGCAGAACGTCTTGATAAAGTGAGGAAGGCATTTGATATCTATACTGGAGTTCACAATTTCCACAATTATACACTTGGAAAAGATGCCAAGGATCCCAGTGCTAGCCGTATCATGAAATCTCTCAAAGTATCAGACCCTTTTGACATCAATGGAACAGAGTGGCTTTCCATCAAGATCCACGGCCAATCTTTCATGCTTCACCAGATTCGTAAAATGGTTGCCATGGCCACTCTAACCGTTCGAACAGGATGTCCAATCAGCAGAATCACAGAATCATTTGGACCAGAGAAAATTAACATTCCTAAAGCTCCTTCACTGGGCCTTCTACTTGAACGTCCTGTGTATGATGGATTCAACCAGAGACTCAATAAACTTGGACATGAATCTCTGAATTTCGACAAATGGGAGGACCAGATCCAGGAATTTAAAAACAAGTATATTTATGACAAAATTTACGTTGAGGAGAAGAAGGAGAATGTGTTCAATGGATTCTTCGGCTTCATCGATAGCTACAGGGGGGGCCCTATGCTGGACTACCTGACAGCCCGAGGCATCAATGCTGCCAAGGTCAGTGGTAAGCTGGAAGTTATTGATGATGAAGATAAGGAAGTTGCTAATGAGGAGAATGACGGTTGAAGAAAAGGATAGAGCGACAGCTAGTCAGAGAACGGTGAACAAAATGAGGCAGAATCTCTAGCAGCTTTGCTGGACTCAAAGATTCCCATACAAAATGAACCAGACCTATCTCCGACAGTAGCATAAATATACTTTATAATATGATATATTTGTATTTGTTCACTACATTGCGGTATGATGGCTTTGCATCAGAAACCACACTAAGCCGAGCCAAGCATCGACACCCGAAACTCATTACAAAAAACTCAACCAGTCTAACCAATGACAACAATCAAGCAGACTATTCACATCCAAAATAAAACCGTCCAATTTTCAATTGACCCCATCGCTCCTACAATCGATTTCCACCGCCTAAGATCCCTCGTCCGATTTCCTTGAGTACATTTCAGCATGACTTAATTCCCACCTCCACCACCATCAACCCAAAATTCGGATCTCATACAATTTTTACACCACGACGCAGCAAAATGTCCAGTCGATTGATCTCACGGGCTTTGACCCGTCGGGGCTTGGCTGAAAAATCATGTGTATTATCTAGCGTGAGAGAATTCCACCAGTCCTCGGTGGTTTTCTATAAGACCAAGTTGTTGGATCACGATGGGAAATCTCATTATACTGGAGACAACAAGTTCAAACAGGGCACGCCGAAAAGAACGGCTGGACCTATAGATGGATTCATGAAGACTGCTTCATATTCGAGGGCTGTGAAACTTGCAGCAGCGGTTTCTGGAGATGCACAAGGCGGTGTTCCTTATGATTTGGGCAACCTGGAGACGGGCCGAGTCTTCCAATATCCAGTGGAATCATCTAAGCGACTAGCCAAGCTAGGGTCGTTTCAAAGAGGACAAAGAAACGAGTTATTCAAAGAGCATTGTGTTCTTGTGCGACAAGGTGTGGCCACGACGATGCTAGAAAGCGTTGAAAATGGAACTGAAAAGTCATCCAAGGATAACCGCCTGTGCATAATTGGTGACAGCGGGGTGGGAAAGTCTAGTACTCTTGCACAGGCTCATGCATTTGCTGTGGAAAAGGGCTACATTGTGCTGGCCATTCCCCGAGCTGAAGACCTGATTGATGGCCATAGCGATGCTCTGTTCAGCAAAAAGCACGATCTTTTTATTCAGAGTATGCTAGCTAAGCGATGGATGAAGAAGGTTGCCCGTGCCAACAAGCAGATTCTGAGCCAGATCAAGCCCAGTGAAGCTGTCGCCAAATCTTCTGGTGCTTTCCAGGCTCACAGCAGCAGCGCCATGAGGTCCCTGTATAACTTTCTTATTGAAGGAAAGAACAGAAGAGATGCGTTTGAAGTTCTGAATGACTTCATTTCGGAGGTTTCTAACCAATCCACTGCTCCTGTTTTGCTCACCATGGACAACGTCAATGCTATCACCGATAGAGTCTTCTCTGTCAACCGTGATACTTCAAACAGACCCATCAAGGCTTTGGACTTGCAGCTGCCAAAGATTTTCTTCGATTTCTTATCTGGCGAACGATCTCTGGCCAAGGGTCTTGTGATTGCGGTCACCAGCGGAAAGTTCTCAACCAATTCTACTATCACAGCCGGATTGGGTTTGTCAGAAGCCCCTTCATATGCTTCTCGAAAGGAGTATGATTACGAGTTGGCTGCTCAGTTCAAAGGGGTTACTCCTTTTGAAGTCCAGAGACTCAATCAAACAGAAGCCAATGCATTATTAGATTACTACCATGCTTCCGGGCTATTCAGTGAAGAGCTCACTGACAACCTGAGGCATGAGAAGTATTTCTTGTCAGGAAATGGCAATCCCCGCAGTTTGCTTAGGGCCTGTACTCCCAACTCGTATTAGTGGACATGCAGTGTACATATTGTAAATAATTGAAAAAAAGATCAATAAAAGCAGGTTTGGACTACAAGGACAGACAGCGTGACTTGGCGATTCGAATAAATTACATTAAAAGTACAAGAATGTCAGACAGATGAAGCACGTTTCAAGCATTTGGCCGCTGTCTTTTGCGGTCGCCGGCAATAGCCCCGGCCTTGTCTCTTTCGGCTCTTTCTCTTTCAGCTCTTTCTCTTTCCTTCCACTTCTCCTGGATCTTGGCCCAATTTTTCGTCAGCTCCTCTTTGGTCACACAATCACGTATACTCTCGTTGACTTTCTCTATTGTAGAAATGTGATTAGCATTGGGTTTATCGTCCCTAAATCTCAAATACCTCCATCGACCTTTGTCGTCTTTGTTGCATTCAACCAATCTTTCATGAAGTGGCTCATTCAAGCTTTTCAGCTTATCCCACTCCTCGTCGGTGATGTACAAATCATCATATGGCTTGTAATCATGTCCTCCATACCATGCGTAGAGATGACACTCTGGCTTTTCATCGTACAGAGGATAAGTAGCTTCGTGTGGAGGAAGGTCTGGGTCCGTGTAAGTAGGGAACTCAAGAACCAGGCGGAAATCCACTGTATTTTCCTCGGGTGGCTTCCATTTGAGAATCTTCGGGTCAGTTCCAAATACATAAGGGGAAACCCGACAAGTGAAAATGAGACCATCGGAAGCATGCTCGAGGTTTGGCAAGACTTCGTCGAGAACTTTCACCAGTCCGTAAGAACGCTCCATTTTCTTGAAATATACCTTGAAAGGAAACATCTTGCAGTCCTCTGGATACTGAGCAAATAGTTGCTGGTATGGTTTGTAAAGACCTTGAGTCAGGAACCCGAGCCGGGTGTTCAACGTCCTGTTGACAAACACATTGCCATCTAGTGCTAGACAATCAAATATCAAGTATTTGAGCTCGTGAGACCCGTCTGGCTTTGTGGCAACAACTAGCTCACCGTCAATTAATCCTCCAGTATGGAAGGAGCCGAGATCATCGACTGTCTTCGGGAAATGCAGATCAGGGATCAAAAAGTACTCGTTTCTCCGAGTGATTAAATAGACATTTTCATTCCCATTCTCCTGAGTGAGAAACATCAAGCACCGGATACCATCCGACTTTTCACAGACAAAATAGCTGGCAAGTTAGCTTCAGCCTAAGCGCACCAACAATCACCGCTAATCAGCGCCTGTGATGATCTGCTGCAACAGAATAAAAACAAAACACAACACTACTTACTCTTCTCTCATGAGTTCATCAATATGTCTACGTGTGAAAGAAACAGGCTGAGATCCTATATAATAAATAAATAAAAAAGAAATAATCGTTAGAATGGGTCTTTTCAACACTCCGCTCCATCGTCGGCTTTTGGTTTCACCTACCAGGAAAGTCCAAGCTTCGTCGGTGCAGCAAATCAGCAACATCCCTCTGCAGATGTTTAGCAACATCGGGAGGAGCCAATATTCCTGGTATTTCAGGAACCGCAACTCCCATGGTGAATACACTAACTACTGCTTGTGATGATAGTTGAAATGGGACTTGGAATTCAACTACAAGGCCCTACGAGTTGGTTGATGTGAAGACCCAACGCAAGCCAGCCTCCAACAGGTTGGAAGATTCATGGGGAAGAAGAATGACTGCTACCAACAACATCACTTGACAATTTTCAAGAGCAACTCCAGCAAACATGGACGACGAGGATGACAATTATCTTTATGGAGAAGAAGAGCCTACAGCGAAGAAGGTGAAGGTGGCTGACAAGACTGAGAGTGCGAGTGCTGTTAAACAGGATGGTACTAAGAGTACAGGGCAGAGCGAGGCAAAACCAAAGGGAGAAGCAGATAAAGGAGCAGAGGAAGAAGAGGGAGAACCAGGTGAGGACGAGGAAGAGGAAGAAGATGAAGAAGAAGATGACGACGATTCAGATATTGAATTTGTCATTGATACAAAGCCTGGGCAGAGAGCAGAGGCTCCTAAGGCCGTATCTAGCAAGACTGAAGAGGCACCAGCAGCCGAAGGAGTCGTGGCAACTACAAGCCATGAAAAGGCTCCTGTCAAACTAGACATCGAGGCAGTAGCAGAACTGGATGGAAAGCCTCTGACACAGGTGAATCTGGAAGATTTCACCGACAAACCCTGGCGGAAACCCGGTGCTGATTCAACCGACTATTTCAATTATGGCTTTGATGAATTCACATGGATTGCCTATTGCTCCAAACAAGATAAACTCCGGGAGGCCTTTACTCCACAGAAAGTTATGAGTCAGATGATGGGTGGTATGCAAATGCCCATGTTCCCTCCTTCTGGATTCCCCCAGGCACCAGGCTTTGATCCGAAGATGATGATGCAGGGTATGCCTAATATGCCCAATATGCCCAATATGCCCAATATGCCTAACATGCCTAACATGCCTAACATGCCTAACATGCCTAACATGCCTAATATGCCCAACATGCCCAACATGCCAGGGATGCCAAACATGTTCATGCCCCCTAACGGTGGTAGAAGCTGATCTGGACAAAGAAAGGCGTTGCTCGCTAGCAAGCTTGCTTATTTAATGGAAACCGCTGAGATTCACTACACGTGATATCGTAGTGGTGTTGCTCTTTATGATTAGATCATGTAGTTCATAAAACATATTCATTTATATCCCCATTTGCTCCATCAAAACTCTGCTGTGTAATTATATATATAAAAAGCTATCACAACTATTAAAACGAAAAGGCTTCTTCAAAGTAGTCGACTCGAGCATTGGCTGATTCAATGTTCTCAGCAATCGACACTCGAATGTCATCACTCATAGCATCGGGTCCACAAGTCATGAAAGCCAATGTTCCAGAAGTTTTCATTATCTGCTGGAATACAAGCCATCGAAGATTAGGACGCGAGTTTATGACATTCAGCTGGCTCGGGTAATTCAACGACTCTGTTGACGCAACGTCAGAAATCGACATTCCGATTTGTTTGTTACTAGATTTTTGCATCTGCTGTTGTCTCTGCTGCTGGATGTTCTTTTGCTGATAATCATTCAGAACGAAATCATCTACTGATTCTTTTTCTGGAATAGTTAATCCGCTATTGTTGTTGCTGACGAAGATCTGGACATCGAATCGATCATCTTGATTGATGTAATTCAGCTGATCGCTGAACCATTCCAAAGGTGTGCTATCAGCAATCACCCAAATGAAGGTGACTCTGATTTTTCGATCAAGGCGATTTCTTATCTCAAGAGCATATCCGTAGGTAGCAGTGATACCAATACCACCGGCAATGAGGACTACAGAGTCATAATTGTGCAGAGGATAATCCACACCGTATGGTCCTTCAAGCATTATATTGATATTGGTAGACAGATGTGGATGCCGCTTAAAATAGTTCCAGTTACTCTTGGTCATCATGCCTCTTGCTTTGGCAAATATCTTCAACTTGCCATACTCGTCAGGAGCTGTAGCAGCCAGAATGGTAAAAGGACGGGACTGCCATATCTTATTCCATCGAGAAATGTGAAGATATCCAAAAGTTCCGGCTCTCCATTTCCATCTCTGGGAGTAATCAATAGTTACCTCCATGACTCCTCCGGCATGCAACTTGGCATTACCAGACATGACTCCTCCAGTCCAAAGAATCCTGACCCATCGAGCAACACGATCATAAATCCAGATTGCTACTGAGGCATAAATATAAGCACTCTTTCCAACATCATCACAATGCCACCAGGCACCGACAATGAATGCAATAACAAGAGGGATATGGATGTACAGAAAAGCCTGATAACATGCATGTCTCAGAGGTGACAGACTCTGGGCAAATATGAGACCTCCTGCACAAGCACTCACAGCACCCCATCTCCAATAGGTTTCTTTCCATGAAGCTAGATAGTCATGATAACCAGTAGCCAGTATAGAAAAAGCAATGGCATGGATCAGAATGTCAATGAGAACCCCTCGGGTTACCCACCTATGAAACATGTTGAAAACATCATACTTCCATCCAGTAATAGGAATTAAAAAGTTATTTCGAGCACCAAATAGGAACACAAGGGGGAGTTGGCTGACGGCCAAATTTGCACTTCGAACACCAATGTAATTGGAAATATGAATCTCCTTAGTCATATAAAGATATGACGGTCTGTAAACATTGTAGTCAATGCATAATAGTATGATGTGCAAAATTTGATAACCTAGAATAGTCAATGTCTGCGCTCGGGAGGGTATATTGAAATTAAGACCACAGATACTATGAGCCACTCGATGCTTCTGGCTAAATGTGCCCGGAAGCATGATATGTTTCCTGACTTTTCTTGAGAATTTGCTATCGAAAAACCTCAAAAGTCCAGGCCAGCTTCGATATGCGAGGTTAGACAGCATTCTGAGCAAAAAAATGAAAGCGAAATAGCCGAGAAGACCAGCACCAATATAGATGTTATTTTTCATAAAATCATTATCTATGGCCGTGGCTTTCAAATAATTCTCGATGAGAGCTTCAGGTAGCTTAAACGGCAGATCGACAACTTGAGTGGTGTTCGGAACGCTGTGGACGGCGTCAACGAAACGAGTAGCATTGATGATCATAATCTGAAGATCTCGTTCAGTGAATGTCTTATTTGTAACTTCCATACAGTTTTCATTCATTGTTTCTAAAGCTGAAGATTGAGCCTTATCACTTTCAGCATATTCGGAAATGCAGTAGGCTGCGGTACCCATATAAGCAGCATTTTGGCACAAACAATAGTAATTTGTATAGCCACCTTCACCAGGAGCGCAACCGTATTGGTAGGTGCTCGCTGCTGACATGCAAGGCTTTCCAACTAAATCTGAGGCCTCACCACTGACGGCTGATATCAAAGCTGATAGCACCAGCCATCTGGATAGAGCAAACTGAATGACTCTCATGCTAGCTAGTAAGAGTCTGACAATAATCGCGCAGACTGCATTATCGGTGCGACGGAAGGGATATATATACTAATGCCTTTTCAATGGGAATTGTTGGTACTTGGAAGTATTTCCATGTAGGGCCCTGGCCCATCTTGTTAGTGTGCTGTTTCAAGTATGATGATGACTTGTGTGGTATTATGTGCTGCCTTGTTTATGAAACAAGAAACGATCTACCAGAAGTCTAAGGCACTAAGAGCTTTTGCTATTGAATAAACCTTTTTCTGGAAATGAGGGCTCTGAGGAAGATATTATTAATTTTTCCTATAATTTTTATAGCTCACCAGTGTGTAGCACGCTGATAATAATCCCTCCGGCACCATTCAACGGCAGAAATTTCCCTACAACTAAAACCCTCAAGGGTTTTATCTTTTTGGGCCAACTATCCTAAAAATTTCACATTATTGCTGTCTCTTCTTGTGGGCGTCGCCAATTGTCTCACGAACATGACTGCTTTTCAATCTACTTGGTGACCCGCATAATTGGCAGATGATACGTAGGTCACGAATCACAGCTGCTGACTGCTGTGAATGGGTGGAATCTAACTTGGCATTACCTCAAATTCAATTAAAGACGTGCGGGAGTATAATCGCAAACTAGCACTTGCGTGGCTCTCCGGATTAAAGTTTCAGGGTGTGGTGGGGCACAGTACCACTTAAAGATCAGCTACCTCATTGTAGCTGATCGCTGATTTCAATTTGATAACCTTATGAGAATTGGGAAAAAAATTATGAATAATAATTACTAAAAATTTCAAGTACCATTAGATACAACCTCCAATTGGCTCTCAGCTTAAAAATAATCAGATAGATTATTTGCGCCTGATTTATGAAGGTTGCTCTTCAAAGAGGTAAGAAATTATGGGCAGCTTAAGATGGGCAACGTAAGTAGTCTAAGTGTAAATAAATCAAGAAAAAAAAAAAATCACTAGTTTGTTTAGTCGTCTACGTCGCAGAATCTTTCCATTTCACAGTGATTTGCTTGCTATATGAGCCTTAGTCTGAAATAGGCAGTACGACAAAGGTCTATTGATCTTCATAATCATAGATTATGAAAAAACACTAAGCGGCTTTATCTATCAGATAATCACACAATAACGGAAAGTGACGGAAGAGCATTTATTATTTGAAAATGAAAACCGCAGTTTTTCAAAAACTTGACGGCAGATTATGTATTTGTTTACCAAGAGAAAGACTCTTCGAAGTAATCGACTCGGCCTTTGTGGAAATCAAGGTTTCGTGCAACGGTAGCTCGAACATCGTCGTTCATAGCTCCGGGTCCACAGCAAACAAAAGCAGTAGTACCAGAGGCAGTGATCAATTGTTCGTGAACAGCACTGGGAATGCTAAGTTTTTCGTAAGATTTGGCAACGGTGGTGCTGTTAGCACGGGCCATGGGAGGGGGGTGAATTGGCTGTTCTTCCTTCTCCTTATCTGTTGAGGTCATGTCTACCTCAGTAGATTCATGATCGCTACTCTCATCAGTAGGATCAATAGGCCGATTACTATTGATATAGACTCGAACATCAAATCTGGGATCTTGAGCCAAATAGTCGATTTCATCCTTGAACCATTCCAAAGCTTCTTCAGATGCCACACACCACACAAACATGAATCGCTTGTGAGGATTGGGATCCTTTCGCAGAGAAGAAGCATATGAGTAAACACCGGTGACACCAATACCACCGGAAAACATCACCACGTTGTCATAATGAGAAAGGTGATGGTTAGAACCGTAAACACCCTCGACCAACATTCGCATCTCCGTAGACCTGTCCTGAGTCTGCTGGAGCGATTCAGCCAATTTCTTAGTGATACCATTCTTGACTCTCATAATGATAGTGATTTTGTCCTTATCCTCAGGGAGAGGGGACTCAACGATGGTAAAGGGATGTGATTGCCAGAAAAAGCTTGGCTTCAAGAAATGGAAGAAAGCATAAGAACCGGGTCTAGGTTTCCATAACCTATATCCAGAAATCTTAACTTTGATGATGCCGTCAGAATAAAGTTTCATTTGGCCCTTGGAGTTGAGTCCCGAACAGATAATTCGAATATAACGAACGAGACGGTCGAATGCCCAGACAGCAACAGCAGCGTAAGTGTATTGTCGCTCAGAATCAAGCAACTTGAGATGATACCAAGCACCCATAACAAAAACGATAGCGAAAAGCAGGTGGATGACCAAAAACAATTCATATCTGTGTGCTCGAATGATGTGACTAGACATCACAATGATGATACCATTGGAAAGAAGAGCAACAACACCCCAGTGGAAATAAGGATTGTGCCATCGGCTAACAAGCTTACCAACATTGACAGAAGATCTAGTGTATGCAGCACCGTGAATAATAAGATCAATTAAAACAGATCTGCCAAGCCATCGGTGAAAGACGTTGAAGGTATCCAAAGACCAGCCAGTGATCCAAAGCAAAAAGTTGTTTCGGCCACCGAAGAGCAACATCAAAGGAATCTGGGTCAATGCAAAAACACCTGATCGATAAGCCAGATAGGATGTAATCTGCTTTGCCACAGTATTACTTATAAAGTTAGGCATGACAACAGGATAGTTAGTGAAATACAGCACAAATCTGATGATGAAAAAGCCAATCAAAATCAGAGTTTGAAATCGAGTCGGAATATTGAAAGAATAGTACTTGAAAAGCTTGTACACCGAAGAGTGTGTGTACTTGAAGGTTGGGGGCAGCAAAATGTGCTTTCTGAACCGTCTGACAGGCTTGGAGTCCATGGCTCGCAAAACAGGAAATAGGTATTTAGAAGTCATATTGGCACAAATTCTTAATAAAAGCACCAAAGCCCAATAGGCAAGCAAACCTGAAGCAAGCTTTCGAGAAAGCGAAGGATTGTTAGCTTTAGCGGCAGTAGCCTTAAGAAAAGGTTCGAGATACGACTCTGGAGCAGCAAAAGGTTCGGTCATGTTGATGGTTTGCATATCAGTTAGAGTGAGATTGGTCAAGACATGATGTTTCTTCAGAGCCTTGGCAGCAGCCTTGAAGTCCTTTGCTGTGACATTGGCTTTCTTGCAGACCTTAGCAGCGCCTTTATAGGCAGCGGCGATGGCATCCGCATCTGAAGTGTGGTTTGTGATGCAATTGACAACAGACATCTGATAGATCTCGTTTGCGCATTGACAAGCCAAAAGTTTAGCAGGTTTTGTGGCAGAGCATCCATAATAAAAATCTTCAAAAGCAGTTGCACATGGGGTACCGTAGTAATCTTTGGCAGCTGCTGTAACCACCGATAGGTGGAACACTGCTGCCAGAACCAAGGAAGTGATGCTGAATTTCATGATTAACAGCCGCTTGAGAGAAGAGCGTACAGTCAGTCAACCAATCAATCAATCAGAGTCGTCCAAGTCTGTGGTCAGAGATTTGTGACGAGTATGGCAGTGGAACGGCTTCGATGCTTGAGCTTCACGAAGATGTTATCAGATCCGAGGGAGATCCAGGAATTAGTTTATGGGCGGAGCGGCATCTTTTAAATAGACCCAGAGTTAGAAAAAAGGGCCGAATTTTTTCTAGCTTGCTTTCTTTTTGCGATTTTATTCTCAGGGCTACCAGCTTTTAGGTCGCAATGTCAAGCGGAATATCCTTTTAAACATTAGATATTATTTGCTTTTTATTTGGTTCTGGCTGGTATTGGGTACCGTCATTGGCCCTGACTGGAAACTGTCAAGTGATAAAAAGCAATTTGTGTCTCCCTGTTAGGGTTTGTAGCCAGTGTGGCACGCTGACTATGCCTGGTCCAGACAAAAGTACCCTGGCCCGGGCAGTATCTGATTCAAAAGCCACACCACCATCTAATCAATCGCTTAGATCATGATTCGGGCACCTGTTTCATCACTATACAATATTTTGGCTGTACGTACACGTCGTACATCCCCCATTCGACTATGACTGAGGCAGGCCTTCTGACACAAACATTTGATACCGCTATTTCCAACCGGTACTCTTCAGGGACCACCACCTGCAAGGCCTTGTCCTGGCCGTTTCTCATCCAACCACAACTTGGCTTGCTATTAAACATCAAGGACGATCGGGTGCTTTCGCCGACGCCCAGCCAAAATGAACATTTGTTCTTCACAACCCAGCTGCCGGTAACAGCCACTAAGAACGTTGCCTTTCGTTTGAACCTATTTTGTCTCTTTGTCACCTTTTATTTTTTTTTTTTTTTTTGTGGCGCTTTTGTTTTTTGAAATGTTGATTGCTTGCTTTTTGAAACCTAAGCCGTTGGCGAGTGAAGTATATGGTACTGCCAAGATACTTGTTACCAAACAAGTGTACAACCTGTCAAGGGGTTGGAAACATGTGGCCAAGGACGTTATACCTTTTGTCAGCAGTTTGAAGAAGAGGTGTGTTTCAATTATCTTTTGATTGTATATTTAGTGCCTACATATTCCTCTCGTGTGACTCGGTATGCGTAACGAGACCATTGCGATATGCTTTTGTACAGGATCATATCATTGTGTGGGCCCCATAAATTCACAGAATGTATGGACCTTACCTGAGTTGGCACACAGAGTGATTATCTGATCTTTTTTTTTGCGTGAAAAGATTGTGTGGTAAAAGTAAATATTTGAAAGAATTCTGGTCTCAAAATGACTGTGCCACAGGCTACGGAAAATGGCGGGAAGCGGGAAAATTTTTTTGTTTGGCCAAAGTTTGTGTTCAAGGTTGTTGATATGGCTGTAATCTACAATCCTTCCTAACTGATCATAACATCACCCATATCTTACTTCGGGGCGAAAACTTAGTTAAAAAAATTTTTTGACTAGCAAAAAATGATTGGATTGTGCATGGAGCAAAACCTCTCAGATTTTCAGATCATTCCCTCAGTCCTACTTCTGGGAAGTCATCATTTTGCTCCCGGTTGGGTCAACGAGTAGCAGAATATGGCAGTCTATCAGATCGTTTTCTTGAGGACTCGTTGCACTCCTGCATGGCATGCAGCTAAGTGGGCAAGGTGCCATCTGAAAAGAGTTTTATTTGCGCCTTATTTCCAACTATGCTGGAAAAATTTGTGGGAAGGCGACGTGGGCTCCAGACGGCACTGCATCAGCACCTGAACGATTTGCGGTCAATGTGGTCGCTCATTACCCCATTGGGGATTATCAGATTGAAAATTCTGCCGGCCGAGTTTTCGTGGAACTGGACTGCAATGCCAACCAGTTAGAAGCTGCCGGTACAACAAAGTAGCCGATCTGATTGCTAGAATTTGAGAGCTCTATATGCATGCTATCAAGTAACATTTACTGGTTAAAAATGGGGGTCACAGGATGGCCATTGTGCACACCCCGGCGACAAAGCTAGGGCTGGTTGGCTAGTTGGCTAGTTGGCTGGCTAGTGGGTTGGCACTGAATGTTAGACTGGCTCAAACACGAAGGTCGTCGGTCGGAATAGCTGGTGAGGAGAAATTCACACCCCAATCTTAGAACCTGGCTAGAATTGAGTAAGTTACATTTCTGCTCAGACTTCTTCGGTTGATATCTAGCACCCCACGCATTTGGCTTTCGGCCTGTTTTTGCCAAGCCACTTGCTATATTCTGCTGAACGGCGTGGATACACCGAACCGCTTGATATGAACTGAACATTCGATCTCGCTAATTTTCAAGGAAAAAGCACCATAATCACTTGGGATTTACAAGATGTAATTAAACACACTGCATGCCAAGAATTTCCAACGTTTTAGATGAACAGATGGACCGGCATTCAGTAGCTGATCGTTTATTGGTCAAAGCTTGAGGCGCCGACGGTCTTTCTTATTCTTGTTGCTGGCTTCCCATGTTGAATTGTTTTTTCATGCAGCCATCCCACAAGAACAAATTATATTGCGATTTCGGAACAATTTTGTGCTCATCATCTTCGATAGCCCAATTTTATCTACTCCTGGCTTTGAATAGCACTTTCCATGATTGATATCTCTGAAAAGCTGTCGCATGGGGTGCTGCTGATCGGATGACCATTTTTCACTTGCTAGGAGGCCTCTTGATTGGTAGCACATGTTAGACCCCTTACTATGGCATTAAGCAAAAATTGATCTTCACAATCTGTGCACATTATCTGAATATTATCTATGCACAAGTGGACAGCGACTAGACGAGAAAAAAGAAACCAATCGCTTAGCAGGCCAATATATATCGCTCTTTATTATGCCCTGGCCCACCGCATAGCGACCAACTGGGCTATCTGGGATGAGATGACAGCCCTGAGTGGTGGGGCGGAGGTCTTTGAATCAAAGGGGTCTTACGGAGCGTGCGTATTGGCTGAGAGGACCCTGATTCGTGAACTGGGCCGCTTTTACTGTTCCCCCTTATGGATGTGTATAGTAATATAACATACGTCAGTCTGGTAATTGATAGAATAAGTAATGTGATATTCTACATGGGTGTTTAGTATCGGGAGTCGGCACGTATTTTATGTGATCAGTGAAGTAAAAGTATAGTTAGTGATAATAATTTTATTAACCGTTGCGTTGAAATACTAGATGTTACTTTTCCAAAAAGGTCTTCATTAGCTTTAAGTAGACTGGGCCCTTAAAACCATATCAATCCAAGGATGGTGGTGAAACGACGGATTGCCAACTATCTTATTCAATGCATCCAACCACCGTTGTTTTTCCTCCCGGTTGTCGGCGTAGAAATCTATAATCTCGCCGTTACTAAAGCGCAGACGGAAACCCTCTTCCACCATACCGTATGCGTCTTCGCGTTCTGCAAAAGCAGACTTTCGTCTAGATTTCCCAGTTACTACCACTGGCTCGGTAAGCTCTGATCTTTCCACCACCACTTTGCTAGCCTTGGTCAAATTGATAGCTGCTCTTGGCTTTTTACTGGTCTCGCTATGAGCAACAAGAGATGCTCCATCTAATACAAAATATCTTCTCCTCCAGTATTTGCAGTCACCTCCTAATTGGGAAAGAACCCCTTCAAGATGGACAGGCGCATTTTTCTTCGCCTCTCTCAGTTCATCTGTGGCTTCTTCAATAGACCGTGGTAACACTTCTTTCTTGCTTGATCGAGGAATAAACATCATCTCTACCTGGATAGTACAGATTCGATAAGGTGGCTTTCTCTGTTTCGAGTTGGGCTCTTTGGCCCATTCATTGAAGCAAACAAGTTCAAATGTGGCTGCTTTGCCATATACTTCTTCCTCATATTGGCTGAAATCAACGTAAGCTCGTCCAAAGGAACCATCAATAGCCACTAAGCTGTCCCAACTATCGGGTTCGATAACTTCCTTGTAAGTTTTCGGTTGACTTACGGGTGCTTGCTGTGCCCAGGTAGTAGTAGCTGTTGACGCATTGGATGCTACTCTCTTACCTCCAAAAAGACGTGAAAATCCATGTCTTTTGGTAGTCTCTGGTTTCTTTGGTTCGACTTTGGGCTGTGGTGGTGGTGGCTGCTGGCTCACAGGACGTCTTACAATCTTGTTTGTTTTCTGCCACTTTGTTTTGAGCGTGAGAATAAATTCTAACTCATCGATTACCGAAAGTTCAAATTCTTCATCCAGCGTTGAAGACAATGCATTTAGATCCCGATTTTCAGCTGTGATACAATGTATGCCATTGTCTAAAGTTAAGTTGAATTTGGCCTTCTTGTTTGGTATTCCAGGCAAATCGACATCCTTGATGCTTTTGATTCTGACAAACAATCTACCTTTTTCAAGGTTTGGCATAGGATTCTCTGCTACACCATCCTGCTGTTGAGGGTTGCTGTGATCCACAGGAGTCTCGTTTTTCACATCTGATTCAGCTTCTTTTGCTGTGGTTTCTTGTTCGTTGACCGACTCGTTGCCCTCTTCAATAGTCCCCGGAACTGGTGAGGAGACTTTCCTTTCTGAAAATGCGAGTATGGGTTTTACAGGTCCGCTAACCCTTCTCTCCGCCTCAGGGAAATTACCTGACGTTTTTCTCGTAGCAATAAAAGATGCCTCATGTTGACGTACAGTGTATCCTTTCTTCTCCTCACCACCCAGAATCTTGTCCAACTCTTCGTTTATATCATCAAGAAATAAGGAATCCCTACCTCCAAGAACACTTTCTTCTTCTGACAATTGAAGTACTGGTAGCGGTATCGGCTTTTTACTCAGTTCGTATAACAAATGCCGATTGTTGTCGTTCTCTTCTGCACCTTTTGAAGTTGCAAATTTTTCAACGTCTTCTGGTGTCAAACTGGGCCTAGACTTTTTGCCTGACGACGACCTCATCGTTGATATGTGAGGTGACATATCTTTCCGTAAGCCCAGAGAGCCATATTTTGAAGGCCTAGGCGACGAAATGCCCATCTCTCGTCCATCATCAGCCAATGGCGTTGTAATGTCATCCTTTTCAATAATATCGTCAAAACCTTCCAGAAAATCATCAGATATTTGAGGAATGTCAAGCATGGAATCGTGTTTGTTGCCCTCGCTGATCCCTTTGCTCCTGGCAGCTTCTCTCTCCTGAGACTCCATCTCCAGCAAAAATGATTCATACTCCTCACTCTTCATGGGACTTTCATAAATATCAGGGCTATCATCACCACTCGCAAACATAGCCTCAGGTGGCTCCAAAGGCGAGTCATGTATAGGTTTTGTGTTTGTTCTTCCAGCAACCGAAGAAGATGTTTGGTCCACGTCAACATTCATCGAGGTATTTGCGTTAGAGCTTGTAGATAAGTCAGGTAGAGTAATGGAGTTGTCAGCATCCAAACCACTACGACTAGTCACATGGTCAGTATTACTTTGATCTTTCCTCTCGTCCTCCAGACTCGAATCAGTTTGAGCAAAGTTGGAAGACAGTAATGATGGTGTCATAGCTAAAGCAGCAGGTATCATGGGGGTTGGTGCTTGAGAAAAAGTACTTTTCTCATTTTCAGCAGGAGAGAATTTGAAAGGACTCATCACATCAGTAGAAAGTAGTGCGGGTGTTTTATGAGGAACTGGAGGGCTTGGAATATCAACATTGGAGGTATTAGAAGCATTCACCTTTTCATCTGTCACCTCAGACTCAACGGGATCAGAGAGCTGTGTTGTGGAATGTTGAATAGCTGGCTCAAAATTGAAAAGCTGGCTTGGAGTGGGTGGCTGAGTAGCTAGCTTCGCAGCTGGATGAGATTCAGATTGATAGCCAGAATCATCCACACAACTTTCAGATTGATTGTTACTAGAAGAAACTGTTTCAGCCATTTGAGATCCTGAGAGCTCTTTGGAAGCCCTAAGAGAGTCCTTTTCATGGATATCATAATCATTAGAGTCTTTTGGAGACGATAACAGATTAGATTCGCCAGGAGAAGAAACAGCAGGAAGCGATAATGACTCTTGACCTTCCTCCGCAAAAGAATGTCGAGCTCCAGGATGATACGTTGGTTGTCTCGACTGAACGAAAGATGATTCAGGTGACTCTTGTGACGTCCGAGCAATGCGTTCAACTTTGACATGATCAGCACCGGGCTTTCTGTCAGAAGCAGCATCAAACTGATCATTTTGAACAGGAGTCTGAATGTCCATGAATGGTGAGGAGCTTTCAAAGCCTTCTATTTCAGGCAGTGATGGTGCCAGTGAAGGAGTTTTTGTATGTGTGGGTCTCGGCGTTGATAGAGTACTATCACCTGCATGAGAACCATTAAGAGTATCACAAGACTCAGTTCGCTTGGAAATACTATCATTTCCTAGGGGATGTTCTTCGTCATCTCCCAGGATGCTTGGGCTTGACTCTTTTCCGCCATCACTGACAGAATACCAATCATCTACAGTTGAGCTCGAGAGACGAACTTGATCAGTAGTCGCATCTTCATCAGAAGTAACATCGTTCATAGGAATATCAGATAGATTATCGTTATGAAGCTGTGC
The DNA here is from genome assembly GCA_030564625.1 of Zygoascus hellenicus. Classification (NCBI taxonomy): domain Eukaryota; kingdom Fungi; phylum Ascomycota; class Dipodascomycetes; order Dipodascales; family Trichomonascaceae; genus Zygoascus; species Zygoascus hellenicus. The sequence goes on from JAJLWE010000016.1 coordinate 49,454, forward strand.
TTCTGGGCTAGCAGACACTCTATCGAAGAGTGATTTTTCCAGATGGTTAGCATCTCTTGCATCATTGAGGAGCACCGAAGAATCATCCTGTAGTATTCTATCATACTTTGAATTCAATTTTTCCTCTTCCTCTTTGATTTTTTCCTGTTTGAGTTGGTTCTCAGATGAGAATTTATCCTGAGCCTCAGCCTTTATGGGCAGAGCTTCTACAGATTCCGACTTGACTGCTATATTCTCTGTCTCGCTCTTGACTTGATATTCCGGCTCCTCAGGCTCTTCTTTGATTGATGTAGTTGGAGGGTGTGCAGCTTGATCCAGTGCTACGTTGAGCGATCGTCGTCTTTGTGATAATGATCTCTGGACCTGTGCAGCAGAAGGCTCAGCAGCATATGGAACAGAAGCCACATACTCAGTAGCAACTTTTCTTTGAGATTCTAGAAGCGATTCTTTTCTAGCTAGCTTGGCACCAGCAGAAAGTTTACCATCAGGTCCAAATTGAGCCATATCATCTTCATCCGATGTCATGGAAAAGGCCGGTGATGCGTCGGGCCGATAGCTGAGAGTATCCTCAAATTGGTCCTCTACTTCTGGGGATGCAATAGTGGAGATTTGTGGAGTCGACAGCTGCGGGCCTGGAGCCGAAGAGTTGAGATTCGGACTTGGACTTGGAGCCTCTGGGGAATAAAAATTAGAGTTGGGGAATTCAGGAGAAATGTTACTGGGCAACTGAGGAAGCGGCCTGCTGACTGATCTCTGACTGACGGGTGACAGCTGATGGTCTTCATCTTCGTGGATCATAGCATAAGGATCGATGACCGGTACATTGACCGAATCATCCTCGTCGTCGTCATCGTCATCGTCATCGTCTTCATCCTCGTCATCCCCGTACCGATATTGATTCAGTCGGTCAAACGACTCCGAAGCAGATGACATCTCAGGCGTCTGTGTCTCATATTGGATGATTTCATGTGTGCTCTCAAAAGTGACGACTTTTTTCAATTTTCGAGGACCCCCCTGCTCTGGCGGCGGCTGCTGCCTCGCAGTATCCTGGTCAACAGGCAGTGAATCCTGCCGAGTCATGGAGCTCCGCAGCTCAGGGCTCTCAGAATAATCCCTTGTTCTAGCAAGTGGCGGAGATTTCTGCTGTTTGAAGTGCCGGGAGTATCTAGCAGGAGTGAAGACTGGGCTGTCAGAGCCGATTTTAGATGGTGATGGGGACGGCGACTTGTACGATCCTGGACTTTGGGGCATTGGAGGGCTTGCTTGAGCCGTGGTTTTCTCGAGATCGGACCAAAAGGACCGCATGGACTTGGTGCGAGACGCCAGACTAGTCGGCATGGGTGTTTTGGAGACGGTATCTGAAGATTTGGTGGTTCCTGTATGAAAAGGGCGAGTTAGAAGATGAAGAGAGAGAAAGAAAACCCCCCCCCGGTCAATTACTATGGCTGTATGCCTGGAAATAAAACCGATCTTGGATTCCACCTACCCGAGTGTTTGTCACGACGGTCGGTTGGTGACGACGACGACGACGACATGATGTTATTATATAACAGCGTTGTTGTTATGGTGGGGTTTTCTAACAAATATAAATAAACAGGCGAGCCGACACCAAACTTTAAGGGAGTGAGGCCCAGCCAGCCAGCCAGCCAGCCAGCAAGCCGGTGGGAGCTAAGACGGGAAAGGGGAGGGAAAACAGAAGGAGAGGAGAGGGATGATATGTTAAGAGCAGTATTTTTTTTATACATATAAATATAAGCTAATTGATAAAGAGATGCCAGTTGTTTAGACGATTGAAGCTAAAATACTAAAGTCTTGTTTTTTCCGAGCCCATGCTATCTAACCATAACAACTCTTCTCGTTGCTCCTTCACCAGGGGCACGCGGCTTTCACAACAATACCAAACACCCACCCACCGGCTACCGAATAGGGGAGCGGGCTCACGTGTAAGGAGGGCTGCCGCTAGGGAAACACTAAATCATTTCCAGCTAACAAGCAAGGACGTGTACGGACGCGTTAATCTAGGGAGCATTGCTAATAATAACTCCATAGCAAGATTTTAGTAGAAAACAGCAGTCCTGGCTTTGTTGTTTCCTGGATCCGTCACTTGTGACTGGGTTGGAACAACCCACTGTGCGCATTTTTTCTTGCCTTGACCCGCTTCCGTCTGTAGTATGTTTCAGGTACTGGTTTGGTCCTGGTGCCCTAGTGCTGCTCATGCAGGAGACCCGGTGCCCAACAACGATGATGGAAAAGCTCTTTGATATTGTTGATTCCGTATGGAACGGGGGCCAGGGAAGTTTGAGTTGTCATGCTGATGGTCATGGACTCATGCCTCTGCGCTCAGCTCTGTGTCTTAGTTCCTCTGATTTATCCCTATTAAGGTATCCGCTTTGAAGCTAATAATTGAGGCCCTTACTGGGATTGGGGCCCGGGTTTGAGATGTGAGATTTGAGATTTGAATTGAGGTTTGAGGCTCAACTAGCACGGCCTTGCTGCAGCATGGCGACAAGAATGAAGGAGGTGCTTGGCGAGATCTTGTCGATCGTCACGAGCACAGCCAAGATTCTAGCCAAATGCCTCTCAATGCTGTGCTATGATGCTGAGCTGGCTGGATGCTGATTCAGGCCAGTAGCCCTTTCCGAACATAGAATGATTTGGAATGCGCCAATTTTTTCGTACATGTCTCCTACTACTACTCAATAACAAAAAGGGATGATTTTTGTTCAAATCATTCTTGAGCTGGGATGCAGCAGCTCGAAGCGGAGACGACTAAAGGTTTCAGACACCTGACTCAGGCGCATTTAGCTAGTTTGAATCAATGTCGCTAAACGGCTCGAGCCTCATGCAACACACGGGCATTTTTTAAAAGAAATTTCCAACTACTGCAAGACGTTTGAGAGGAGCAAAAAAATTTAGTTAATACTAAGCCCCACGCGGGACTCGAACCCGCAGTCTTTCGCTAACCTGGAATAGGAGGCGAATGCGTTAACCATTGCGCCAGCAGGGCATGTATCAACAAAAATCAGTATTTGTTAATATTTACTGGATGCTTCAAAATTGTCATTTTTTTTCGATCAATATCTCGCGCATTTTGTAGAAATCTGTACTGAAATCAATGCAGAATTTAATCTTGGCTTTCATCAAGTACTGATCGAAGTTTAAAATCGGCATCTCAATTTTTTGCGTTTTTACAGCTCGAAATCGCCTGACAGCCTTTTTCCATAGTGTCTTCCTTAATTAGGTGCTGCACTAGAGAAGGAAAAGAACCATCAAATATTTATTTTTTTCCGATGGAAGCAGGAATATCTGGGCAAACCGTGTCAATTGCATGAAATATATGTTTCGTGCCTGACAGAAACTACAAATCAGTGATAAGCATCATGATATTTCCAAGTCGACTCAGAATACTGACAAAGGGCCTTTGACCAGGCCCTTACTTGGATCGATTACGGCTCAAGACATCATAAAAATAATGAAATTTCAACTTTAAGGCCGGATAGAAACCAATATTGATTCAAAATCAGGCATACGTTTTTTGGTCTGTTTGAAACGATGATTATTAGGAACTCTACACTACTGGGCTTATGAGCAAGGCCTCCCTAGGAAATATCGACATGAAATGCTTCTAATTACATGATTATACTCTTGCCGAAAGGAGCTGGAATTTTAGCGACGCTATCAAGTCCAAAACCTGATCTGGAATTGAAGACAAATTAGCTCATTTGCACAAACACCAGACTCAGCATTTTAAACAGTCCCAAATGAAGAGCAAGCAGTGCTACACGAATAGTAGACTGATACGGATAGTGGTCTTCTGGTATAAAATACACAAATAACACATAGCGATATTTAGGCAGCGCATAGACGTTAATAAATGATTTTGATAGTAGTAGTAGGACTGATCCTGATATTTAGAAAGTGCATAGAGGTCAGTAGCAAAGTCAATAAACAATTTAGTAATCGCAGCAGTGCTGAGAAATTAAAGAGCCCTAATAAGGAATGCAAACTAGACAAGATCATGACCAATTTACATCTCTACAGTAATCCAACCGGGCCAGGCCAGCTCGTCTCGAATAAGATCTCGGATCTTTTCCAGCAAAAAAGCTTCAACTTTACCCACATTGCGCAGCACAGATCCACTGCTCTCATCGCCAATCTCGGACCCTATTTTGACGTTTTGTATGATGTCAATGGTGTCTTTGGGCACGAGCTGATCACTGTCAGCACTAGCCATTTGACAGTCGGAAATGACACTGAAATGGAATTTTCCCTTGATGATTGCCAATACAGCTAGTACATGTACTTGCAAGCCAGTGACAGTGAGCTTCAAAGGAAGAGATATGAAATTTGGTGACGGATAATTGAGAAGAAGGGTTGCAACTAAACCCAGCTTCATATTACCCGTATAGGAGATTTCCAGGAACAACTGGATATCATCGTCATCTCTCTGAGAACCAGAAGGCGGTTCAGGAGTAGTTTCGTCACTAGTAGAAGGCTTGGTGGATTGATTAGAGCTGGTTTCATCATCCACGGGGGAAGCGACCGAAGAAGACAACGGGGTAGAGGTGCGATTCGGGACCGGCGAATAGACGGGAGACCGGATGGAGGTGAGCATTGAAGAGCGCAGATGTGGCAGAAAGTAATGCAAATAGCCATCGGAATTGTCTCTTTCGCGGCGAGCCTCCTCGGGATTCAAGGCTCTGGAGGTTCTTCGAGATTGGACCTCTCCAGCCGACGAGAATGAGAAAGTTTCAGGGACTGTTCCTGACAAATGAGACTCATCGATAGCAGTATCAGAGCCAGAGTCATAAACCTCTTCGTTGTCATCATCATAGAATTCATCAAATGGATCTCCTATATGCTTGATAGTCACAGCAGGAGCCTGGTCTCCCAGATCAAAGGAGGTCACCGACAGGTCCTTGATATACGGCGGCAGTTCCAGCGACTTGAATTGCCGATCCAGCCATCCCCGCACTTTGTTATTCAGTTCCTCGCTATCCTCCAGCAATGTTTGCCAGTCGATCTCCACCGACATAGCTGGTATTTCTCATGGAGCTAAGCTCTTCTCGGGGGGCCCCCCCAGCCTTGCCAGCCCTTGCCAGCCTTGCCAGCCTCGCTGGGTCTGGCGGGAGCAGTCTCTCATCTACGCTGGGAGTCCACGCCATTACAAAATTTTCTGGGAAAGGAGTTGTCCTTTCCTAACAACAACACTGTTGCTTGATAATTGCGTTTCTGTTCGATTCACCACTAATAACTAAACATGGGTTTTTCTGATCTTACTTCTGCTTCTGGTATGTAATGATATTGCTCGGGATTTACGGGGGGGGGTTGCCGGTCCTAGTCTCAATCTCAGTCCATAGACGCCGGAAAGAGAAGAGGAGAGAAGAGTGCATGTCTGAACACATGGCTAACTAAGTGCAGGTTTGGCTTCTCTCAACGAGTTCCTTGCCGAGAAGAGCTACATTGAAGGGTAAGTGGAATTGATATTTTTAGCAGGAATGAATGACAGTGCCATGGACAATATTTTTTCCCTCGGCCGGTTTGTCTTGTTGTTTTGTTGATTTGCATGGAACCGTTGGATATGCTAACTGGTTTGTAGCGCCAATGCTTCCCAGGCCGATGTTGCTGTTTTCAAGGCTGTCGAGTCCAAGCCCGATGCCACCAAGTACCCCAACGCTGCTCGATGGTACTCTCAGATTGCTTCTTTGAAGGAGGAGTTTGCTTCTTTGCCCGGTGACAAGGACGCCAAGGCCTCTTCTTACGGCCCCGCTGCCGCTGCTGCTGCTGCCGCTGAGGAGGACGATGATGATGTCGATTTGTTCGGCTCTGACGACGAAGAGGTCGACGAGGAGGCTGAGAAGCTCAAGGAACAGCGATTGGCTGAGTACCGAGCTAAGAAGGCTGCCAAGGGCCCTGGTCCTGCTGCCAAGTCCATTGTCACCATTGACGTCAAGCCCTGGGACGATGAGACTGATCTCGAGGCTATGGTCGAGGGTGTCAAGGCCATTGACATTGACGGTCTTGTCTGGGGTGGTCACCAGTTCATCCCCATTGGTTACGGTATCAAGAAGCTCCAGATCAACTGTGTTGTTGAGGATGCTAAGGTTTCCATGGACGATGTCCAGGAGCAGATTGCCGACCTCGAGGACTACGTCCAGTCTTCTGATGTTGCTGCTATGCAGAAGTTGTAAACAGCTATTGATGGTGCCATTTTATAAATAAATAATCAGTCGGATTCTTGGAATGCGATTGCATGTCTTAATAAATATTTTTTTTTTTCAACAAAGGACTAGACTTTCTTTACTGTAGCCAGCTCATGTTGCACACGGCTGGTGAAATTTCACATGGCACGGCTGATGGCACGAAAAAAAAAAAATTACTCTGAGCTTAAGCTCCGGTTTTCATCTTCATCTAACAATGCCGGAATCTCACACTCCATTGTTTGGAGACGTCAAAAAAGAAGGTGTTCTGTCGAGCTTATTCAGTGGCAATGTGAGTAGATTAGCTGATTAGCTGGTTTCATGGATCTGCTGTGTCCATAGCAGTGGTAATGCTTGTTTGCATGATTCTCTAACCTATAGGCTGGACCGGTCGCCAGACCCAGAATAAAAGTGCCAAAGGCCGAGAAGAAAGAGGGAGAAAAGAAGGAATCTGGGAAGAAAGTTGCTGGAAAGGATGGAAAAGAACCAGTAGAAATAGGGTCGGAGGAGACCAAGGAGAAGAAGAGAAAGAGAACTAAGCATCAGGAGGATGAAGACAGCGAGCTAGAAGAGCGATATTTTGAGAAATCGTTGAAGGAGGATGCTCAGGGCTCCAAGAAGGCCCGATCTGAAAAGACAGTCGCAGACAAGTCTGTCGAGGTGGAAGCCAAGGAGGAATCATTGTCGTCGTCATCAGACGAAGCACAATCGGCAACCGGGGGAAAGATCGAAGAGGAAGAGGAAGATGAAAATACAAAGACTTATGTCCATGAAAGCCTACTTCCAAATCAAGGAGAAATCGATAAAGCTAAGAGTACTATTTTCATTGGCAATGTTCCACGAGAAGTTGTGTCTGACAAGCATATATATAAAAAGTTCAGAGATGTGTTCGCAACAGCAGGCAAAGTCCAGTCTGTGCGATTCCGATCTATTGCATTTTCCGAGCTTTTGCCCCGTAAAGCGGCATTTGCTCAAAAGAAGTTTGATGAGTCGAGAGATGCAATCAATGCCTATATTGTTTTCGACAAGGAGGCCAGTGTCAAGGAAGCCGTCTCCAAGTTGAATGCTACAGTATTTGAAAACCATCATCTACGGGTGGATTCAGTTGCTCACCCACTCCCACAGGACAATAAGAAGTGCGTTTTTGTGGGAAATATGGACTTTGAAGAATCAGAAGAGAGTCTGTGGAGGCATTTTGGAACATGCGGCAAAGTCGAAAATGTCCGAATAGTACGAGATACCAAAACTAACATGGGAAAAGGCTTTGGCTATGTTCAATTCAAGGATTCATTGAGTGTCACAAAAGCACTCCTTCTCGATGGAAAGAAGATGAAAAGCGCTACCAAGACTGGAAAGGAGAGAACTCTGAGAGTCAACCGATCCAAGGCCATCAGAAAGTCCAAGAATGACGATAAGCCCAAACAAAGATTGACAGGAGATTCCAAGACCAAACTTGGAAGAGCCAAAGCAGTGCTCGGTAAAGCTGGTAGATCACAGGTGAATCAGATCATTGAAGGCCACAGAGCCACCCCCGGAGAAGTGATCAAGGGGCTGACAGGGAAAAAGCGGGAGAACAAGAAGCGTATCACCAAACGAAGCACGGCATTCAAGAGCAAAAATGCCAAAAAATAAGCCTAGGGCCCCGACTGCTACGACATTCTTTCATGCTGCTGGTGACTCGACTGCACGGCTGTGCAGAGTGCCTACAAGGTGTCCGAAAACGTAATTAGTTACTCCATGATATGATTATCGCATTCCGAAATCTGCTTATCGGTGGATGCCGCGCATATTAAATACATATATACATATATATATAGTTAGTCGCCCCTACAATCCACTTGCCATTCTACACCCCACGCATTAAACACAATGGGATCTGCTGCTTCCAAAGAGTCCACAACCGTCACACCAGTTGCTCGCCCAGCTGGCGCTCAATCCAAAGGCGAGAAAGCCACCTATTTAACGCCCATTTATGAACCAATGGGAAGCAACGCCACTGACGACTTGTCTGGGCGATTGGCAAAGTATCTTGTACTTGATGGAGAGGTTTCTGGTTCCAATGATCCTTTGACTCCTTACAATTACTTGTCATGGGAGAGACAGCTTGTTGAAGACCCCCGATATAAGCTGGCTTTGAATGCTGTCAATGCTGTGGACATTCAGACCATTATCAGAAACAGAAGCTCATTTGTCAATGACAACATTCAAGAGTTCAGCGACAAGATTGAATTGGAAGGAACCCCTGTCACAAATCAGCGTTCTTCAGGACGTTGCTGGATCTTTGCATCTACCAATGTCTTCCGAGTGGCTGTCCAGAAGAAATACAACATAACCGACTTTCAATTGTCCCAGGCTTATTTGTTTTTCTACGATAAGTTGGAGAAGGCCAATTTTTTCCTTGATAATGTCATTGACACTGCCGATGAAGATCTAAATGGCCGGCTGGTCCAGACCTTGTTCCAAGAGCCAGTTTCTGATGGTGGCCAGTGGGATATGATTGTCAACTTGGTATCAAAATATGGTTTGGTACCTAACAAGATTTATCCTGACAGCTTCAATGCCGAGAACAGTGCTAAATTGAACTATTTTGTTATCAATAAGCTACGGGAATATGGCTTGATTCTCAGAAAATTGGCCAACGACAAGTCGGTTTCCCCAACTTCCATTTCTTCTGTCAAAGAGAAGTTTGTTCATGAAATCTACAATGTTCTTGTACTTGCTCTTGGAGTTCCTCCCAAACCTCACGAGCCTTTTGTCTGGGAATACACTGATAAGGATGGTAAATTCTACAGTGTCAAGACCAATGCAACCGATTTCTACAAGAAGATTGTAGGATTTGAAGCTTCCGAGTACTTTTCTCTAATCCACGATCCTCGAAATGCTTACAAGGCCTTGTATACTGTCGATCGACTCGGCAACATTTCTGGAGGAAAGGGCATTGAGTACGTTAATGCCGATGTTGATATTCTCAAGAAAGCAGCCATCAAGTCCATCCAGAACAACGAACCAGTTTTCTTTGGATCGGACGTTGGAAAGTTCTCTGATTCTGCCTCTGGTATAATGGATACCCAAGCCTGGAATTACGAAGTTGCTTTCAACGTCGACATGGGATTGACCAAGGCTGAAAGACTGCAAACCGGATCATCGGCTATGACCCACGCTATGGTACTCACTGCTGTTCATATTGTCGACGGCAAGCCCACAAAATGGCGAGTCGAAAACAGCTGGGGTGAAAGTGCCGGAAACAAGGGTTATTTCATCATGTCTGATGATTGGTTCAATGAATATGTTTACCAGGTCGTAACTTCCAGCAAGTATGCTGAAAAGGAGTACACCAACATCTGGAAGAGCAAGAAATACAATGTTCTTCCTCGATGGGACCCTCTTGGAGCCCTTGCTTAAACACGTCGGAGAGTTTCTTTATATTTTTGCTGCACCTATAGGGTCTAATATAGCCAAACCTGGATATTTTATTTTTCATGACAATTTTCTTCAGTTATTTTTAATCTCCACACCTTTCCACATGATAAAATGGTCGGTCTTGGTTCGAAATGCAACCTCGCCTACTGATTTGATAATATAACTAATAAACTAACAAGGCGTCCATCCTAAGCCCAATCATCCAGCTAGCTCTAGGCGAATTTTCCTAATTCAGCACATTTTTGCGTCCAATTGTCTGAAAAATTATGCTTATTTATGTGACGAGAGACAATAATGTAACACACGGAACTGCCAGTTGCCGGTGGTCTAGCAAGGATCAAACATGTTAAAAGCAGCTGTGACTGAACGGATCAATATGACGTTAAAACTGCAAAGGCGGGGGAAAAGTAATTCACGCAACAATGCCTTGTATTGAATTGGGAATTTCCCTCACATTCTTGGTCCTTTGAGTGGAGGTTCAGGCTGAGAACTAGCTAGGCATGCATGTATCTTAGACCCCGATGAAATCATTATCAAAGTACTAATCACGGGGGTTTCAGCGACCCGGATCCAACGGTTTGATTAAAACTGCCGAAGCCGTGTCGCACGCCATATGTACAAAGAAGCAAATATATAGCCATTGCTAATAACCGGATTCATTGATCTCGATAGGAGAGAGTGGAAAAAATTGCGGCTTATTTCTGGAAACTGCTAGTGACAATCAACAAAGTGTCAGTTTGCTGAAAGTGGTCATTCGACAGGTAAAAAACAGGTAATAAAAAATGCTACGTGGAAAAACTCCGGCTTAATTTCGCACAGAAGGGGGAGGGGGGGTCTGTGTCTTTAGTTGGCCAAAACATTGTGGCAGTGCACCGGAGGACCGGTGATGCCCATTTTTGGAAAATAAGCTACAAAAAGTACAGAAGTAAAAATCAGCGGCGGATCCGTAATTCCTATACGTGCAAAGACGTCAGGTGAGGACCTAATTGGGCAATGTTTGAAGAATGGATGGATAGTGAATAAGAAAGTAAAAGTAAAGAGATTGTCAAAGAAAAAACAAAATAGAAGAACAAGCTGCAAAAATGAAAATTAAACAATGGGTTACTTACGAGTTCACATTGTTTGCCGCGAGACCGCTCTATTTACCCGCAAGGTAAGCAGCCAGCTAGAAATGCATGGCAAGGCGGTATGGAAGTGCTACGTCCCTCTTGTGAGCCAAGACACCAACGACCCGAGTAATTCCTTGCAATATCTGCCGCATGAGGATAAAAAAGAAAAAGACATGTTTGGTTGGAGAGGAAAAGAACAGAGGAAATAAAGACGAAAAATTGATAATTCTTATGTCATGCCCTGTGGAGATGAAGAGCTAGTGGGCAATAGCATTGACGGGAAAACTATATCTCCAAGTATAGTTTTGATGATGCGGTTCAAATACAGGAACACATAGAGCAGGGTGGATGTCCGATAAGAGGGAGGTGGGATGGAAAGGGGAAGAAAACCCACAAGAAGCATCACTAAGATTAATGGAACCAGCCGACAGAGAGGATCAGATTGAGGGTGATACACCACCAGGGGGCCCAGAAAAAAATGTGAGAGAAATGTCCCACAGATACTAACAATAAAATGCTACTTGTGCAAAGTGAAAGGAGCCAAGTGGCATTCCGATTAAGATTTATTCCGCTCCTAGTAGTGGATTCTTCTGCCCACTTTATTTCTTTGCTTTTTCCTACTTGTGCATTGTTTTCAAGGCTAAAGGTGTCGATTTCTTCCGCAAAGTTACACATCGAACAGCTCATTAAAATCTAGAATTTATTGAAATAGTGCTAAAGTAGTCTGTGATGTAAATTTACCTCAAATGAGGAGCACACTAACGAATACTGTGCATTGTAAACAAGCGTGCCTTGAAAAGGGGGAAGAACATGAGGTTCCCCAGACCTGCGTCATCGCGTGCAAAATGAAATGATCTCAGGTCCGCTTCAAATTTAGAACAAGAGAAAGTAGTGCTGGTAGTGGCTCAACATTACGGGATGCGGTTCATATGAGGACTATTGTCGACAAAAATAGTTTTGTAAGCCATTAATAGGGAGTCGAAACATATTTTTCCATGGTGATGAATAGGTGACGCTGACAAAACGGTTCAGGATGTGTGTGTAGATACTTGAGCATAGAAAAAAATAGGGAATGGAAGGGAGAGACGAAGAGGGGTAAAGGGGTATTTTTACCACTAAAATTCTCAGGAACATGCATCATCTTATCATTGGAACAATGCTCTTTGGCTATGACCTTAACGTACATGATGCTGTGCTGGTATGGGGATTGTTATCTACCCGTAATCATCTGGTAAGGTTTAGTCTGGTTGGGCTTAGTTAGGCACAGATCATAAAGATTGAGGGGGGGGGTCTGATTAACGGATTAAAGATGGGATTGTTAAAAAAGAAATCAGATTGTTTTCAGGCCTACTGCCTAATCAAGCATTCCATAGCCCACGAGGAAAGGGTCAGTTCCTAGCAGTACAACGTGGATTTTGCTAGTTTCTTCGGCTTTTCCACCTAATGGTGTGACTGCAATGATTAGGATCGAGAAACTTCCTCATCGGGCTAAAGGCTGTTTGCATCCCATTCTACATTGAGCATAAATGGCCAGACGAATTGTACAAACTTTAAGGTTGCGGGTCGGTTTTGTACTAAGTTGAGGATATTCTGCTGGCTATTTTGCTCAATACGATGAGAGAGCTTTTCACTAGAATATCAGAGGAACTCCTGGTGGTAAGTTTGGGGCTCTGGTGAGCCGATCCCTCACCAAACTCCTCGAGAGGCTTTGGACGGTGGCCTCAATACGAACAAAACCCACTACTGGAATTGATACCGGGTGGAAGGGTGGCCGCTGTCAATCCCTGCTTGAAGCGGTATTACCTCTTGCTTCTCAAGCAGTCGATAGGCTCATCCACTATCCTATACTGGACATTTAGAGGGGCACGATTATCAGCCGAGTAGTAGTCGTTGGATGCAGGAGGTTCCAGTGGGGGACTTGGAAATCCACAGGACCCAGGAACACTGAATGCGCCAAAAAAAAAAAAATAAAAAAAAAACAAACAAAGCAGTGGTAAAGCATTTGTCATTTCAAGCAAATCCACCCCCTCTCCCATAAATGTCAAAACTTAAAGACCACTTTTAAGCTTGGAGCTAGAAGAACGCTAGCACTAGCCAAACTTAGTTTGCAGCTCTTTCTTTCCTACCCTCCCCCACCAGCTATTGCAAGATGAGGAAAAGAAAAAAAAATCAATGTCGCGAATCAGAATCTCTGTTTTCCGACGTAGTAGAGCGCAGACAGACCAGACCTGATTTCGAGTGACAAAAAAACAAAAACCAAAGAAAGGCAGCAGTAAAAATAAAGCAGAGACAAATCTAGGAAAAAGAAAAAAACACACACACGCCGCTCCTCTCTGAATCTCAGCTTGCGCGCATCAAAAGGCTGGAGCTCTAGTTACGTTTATATAACATTTTGACAATCCTTCATCCCATCTCTTCTGTTCCACCGTTTAGAAAACCAGGTGTCGCTGATTTTTTGAGAGTCCTCAAGGACATGATCTTGGCAAACATTGGGCCTATTCATCAACCAATTCGCAGGTTCAGCATGGAAGCCTCTTCACACGGCAGTCATCACGAGTATGAGCAGGAACAGCAGCAGCAGCAAGAGCGAAAGATTGCACCTGATAATCGGATTTCAAAGATAAAAAAGGCGCCAATTCGGCGCAGTAGTAATAGTACAAGACATTTAAATCATCCGACGATTAATTTTTTGCTTGGAACTACTGACAGAACGTCTCAAACCGAACCGGAGGAAAGTACGTCTGTGGTTGTAAAATGCAATCCAAATCTCCCCTCTTCTACTGCTATAAAATATCACAACCTGTGTGGTGAAGAGCTTACAACTCATAAAATAGAGCTCGGAGATCGGGCTTTGACACTGGTTTTAGATCCAAATCAATCCCAGCCGATAGTCGTAGAATCATCTAGGATTGGCCAGCAGGACGGGAAAAATAACTTGCACAATACACAGAGCAGCCAAAAAATCGTGCCTCAAGTTGCAGGCTATGATAATAAAAAGCATTTGCTGTCTATTAATAATCTTATTTCTCCAGTGGCGGAAAGTCCTATGAGCAGCTATAAAGGCATTGTCGCTGACTCTACAGTTTCAACTGCAATTGTCACACCAAGCACCAACAACAGCATTCTCACTAGAAGTAAAGTTCCTGACTCTTCTGGTGACAAAAGCATTTTAGATAGCCGATGGAAATTTCTCGAGCCTTTGACAGACACTGCCGCCGGCTCTTCACAGCTTAATAATAGCGTTTCATCACATTCTACAACATTGGCACCACTTAAAAATAAAACACCCTCGGACATGGACACCTTAAAGCCGATCTTGCCACATAACGACTCAGAATCGTCTCCTGATGCATACAGGCCAATCCTTGAAGCAATCAAAGATAACACTGAGCTATGGAAAAGCATGCAGGTTGGTAAAAAAGGGCTCTATTGTTGTACACACTGCCCCGAAAAGTACCCTACTCTGATTGAATATGCTCAGCATTTGGATTCAATTCAAATGGTACGTAGCTTCCGATGTGAGTACGAGGACTGCCCTTGGCATTACATTGGCTTTGAGAAACGACCTCACTGGCGTAGACATGTCAAGGCTCAACATGGAACCAGACAGTCGTGTAGCTTTCCAGGCTGCACAAAGGTCTTTTCTCGAAAGGATTCTTTGCGTCGTCATTACAGGAATGTTCATCTTGGCCGATTGGAATAGCTGGAAAAAAAAGTTCACTTTTTACATTCGAAAAAAAGGGTTTAATGTGCAGTTGTGGTTCTTTGTTTAATGTCCAAATTATTTATAGCCCGTTAATCGGATAATGTCATGATTCACCAAAAAATTATTTGAAAAATAGCATTCGTATAAATTTTTCTTAGTTTGTTTGGTTTGCTCCATGGTTTTTCCCCCGAGCCGCCTTGAAGAACAATCAGCCAGCAAATTCGTACTTGTCTTGGCCACGAACCCTGGTGTCTTCAATTAGATAAACCTGCCCACTATCATCTTCACCTTCAGTATAGCCAGAAGTCACATACAGGTAGGAGTTATCAGGCCCTCCAAATGTTGGACAGGTCACTGCAAAAGCAGGGACTTTGATTTCTCGTAATACTTGCCCAGCTTTATCCATCTGGAAGACACTGGAAGCTCCATACAAGGCAAACCAAATATTGTCACAAGTATCAGCACACATTCCATCGGGTTCAAAGGGAGTTCCTGCATAATCTTTGAGTAGAGTTTTGTTAGACATCTCTCCAGTTGAAGAGTATGAGTATTTCCAGATCTTTTGTCCAGCTGAATCATTGAAAAACATGATGCTTTTGTCCATAGTCCAGGCCATACCATTGGCGCACACAATCTCTTGGTCAACCAGGTGAACAGAACCATCAGGATCATATCTCCAGAGACGTCCAATAGGTTTGTAGTCGGCAGGAATATTACCGGACCCAAGCGAAAGAGCATGGATGTCAATTTCGCCAGCATAAAGAGACCCGTAAGGTCCAATGGCTCCATCGTTCATTCTACGTTTATCCTTGTCCTGAGTAGGAATGAGCTCTTTGAGAACATCCAATTCTCCGGTTTGCTCATCCAGGAAAGCTATTCCTTGATAATACAGGCAAATATAAGACCCGGGTTTATTCTTTCGAAACAATTGCACAGTGACAGAGTCCTTGAGATTCAGTACTCTCAATCCGTCTGCAGTTGCATTTTCAGAGCTCCTTTGAGACACTTCTACTTGGCTTGGCTTTAGTGCCCTGCCTTCTGGGCCTAGCTCGAGAATGTGGAGCTGGGGAGGGTCAGCAAGACAATCATTATAGTGCAAAGTTTGATCTTTGGCACGATAAATGATGCCTTCTCCAAGGTCCATAGGCTTAGGAAGCCTGTATAACAATTTCGCTTCAGTCATATTTGATGATAAGAATCAGAATGTAGTTGAAGCTCAATGCAACCA
This sequence comes from Zygoascus hellenicus, assembly GCA_030564625.1. Classification (NCBI taxonomy): domain Eukaryota; kingdom Fungi; phylum Ascomycota; class Dipodascomycetes; order Dipodascales; family Trichomonascaceae; genus Zygoascus; species Zygoascus hellenicus. The sequence continues at coordinate 65,117 of JAJLWE010000016.1, forward strand.
GCCTGGATCAAATGCAACCCGACAGACTGCGACTGTTGAAAACGGATGTTGTCATGGCAACCGTTTGGACTGAAATAGTAACCGCCCCTTCCAAATAGAAAACCATAGCACGGCTGAATCTCCCTTAGTAATTTTTCGTAATTCGTCTTTGCGGCCATATTGGACTTGATTGCCGAATACAAAGTGATAAGGTACCAAATATGCAGGAAAGCTAAGCACAAAAGTGATAAGGCACCAAACAACTGTACGTAATGTTTGGAAATGAGTTAGGCATTTTGCGCAAGCCAGAGAACTACTTCGAATAAACTAGCTTCTGGCTTTATCAGTTACCGAAAAATAACCAGAACCCCATAAGCATTAATCGACAATTGGAAGAAGCAGCAGTAGAGTTCTCAGGGTTTTTGCTGCAACTCAATTGAGTGTGGAGTGCTTTCTAGTCAGCCGTTAGATCGTCCATAAAATTCGTTAATAGCCCTGACAATCTGCAAAGACTTTTGATCGGAAGTGGGAGGGTAGATAGATTGCGGCATTCTTGGAAACATGTTGAAACCCCGTTTGGTAGGATCCATCAAGGCTCTTTGTTTGTTGATAGCAGAATTACAGAGAAGCGGGTTCCTCGAGCAATTCTGTCACGGATTTTTCATAAGCAGCTATTGATCCACTAGTATCTCACCTCATCATTATTTGAAATTCAAACGTAATATTACTCATCCTGGCCTCTTTGTCATGTCGCCAGATGAGGCGATGGTTAGTGCTTAGGCGCAATTTGTAATTGTTAGTAAAAGCCGCCGCACGGGTGCCGACATGAGAGCAGAGCGGAAATATAAATAGGAAGCAATTTGCAGCTTGAAATGAGCATAAAAAACAAGTTACAGAATAATTTCAATTACTAATCCTTATATCTTTGCAAAACCATGTCAACTATTGCTATCTTTGGACTCAACGGCGCCCTTGGCCAGCCTGCTATTGAAGCTCTAACTTCCGAGCCCTTCAGCTCCAAAGTGAAATTCCCTCTACGATTGTTCACTGGTAAGGAGAAACCAGCCACTACATCTGAGAAAAAGTACTTTAATTATAATGATGAAACTGAAGTTGCTGAAGGCCTCGAAGGTGTCGATGTTCTCGTCGATCTGAGAAAAGCTGGCTCTTCCGATTTGGGTCCCGCTGCTAAGAAAGCCGGTGTCAAGGCATATATTTTGTCCGAATTCGGTGTCGACTTTGAGGGCACTGCGGTCGAAGATTTTGTTCTTTTCAAAGTGAAAGTTGATTACAAGAAAAAGATACAGTCCTATGGCATCAAGACTGTCGAGATCATCACCGCATTCTTTGCTGACTGGGTATGGGGCGAGCCTCTCGGTCTCCAAATCTCCAGAGCCAATAACACATTCTACAGCTCTGATCCCAGTCGAAAAATCAGCGTGATTTTCCTCAAGGATGTTGGCAAAGTAATTGCCTCTATTGCCACCAAGCCAGTCAGCGAGATCAAGTCCAAGGTCAGAGTATCTGCTGATGTTGTCACCCCAGGCTCTGTCGCTGCAATTTACGAAAAAGCATCAGGAGAAATCTTGAAAAAGGACCCTTACAGTAAGGAGAAGTGGGCTCAAATCAGAGATGATATTGTCTCTGGTAAGAGCACTTTGCAGCCCGCCTTTTTGTGGTTACTCGGATCCATTTCAGCCACTATTGACGGTGGTGCTTATTTCGAGAAGAATGACAACGATTATGTCAATGGTGGGGCCTTTGAATGGACCAAATTTGAGCCTGAAGCTGAAAAGGCGTGGGCCAAGAAATAAATGTTGTCTCATATATGTAGATGAATGTTTCTGTTTCCGATAGTCGAGAACAATAAGCATGTGGAAGCAGTATAGTCTAATTGAAATATGAATATGAATTGTGATAAAAATGCTCTGATCTTGTTGCTATGAGTAATTGAGTTTTTGATCGAAACCTGGAAAGCAATTGTTGAGACTGTAGTAGTGAATATAGTGTAGAAGATGGAAATCTCGACAACTTATCTATGCAAACAACAAAAAAAGAATTGAGAATGTGAATACAAAGAATAAACCTATAGACAGGCGAAAATTTTCTGATCTGCTCAGGAGATCCGACCAAACCTTGAAGATGATCCGTGATCTGTAATTGAAGGTCTTTCTTATTAAATAATCTAACGATCTGTAGCATCACAAGGAACTTGAGCATGAAGGCCCACAAAACTACCTACCTATATAGCGTCCCAATAATTGCTATTAGATGTTCTAGGATTGATATTGTCGCAGCAGTTCAAGTTACCAAAACAGCACAAAAAGTCTCAATCTCCAATACCACAGCTCTTCTCTTACAAGAGAAAGGGGAAATAGATTTTTCTTTCCTTGGGATAATTCTTGAACTCCCGATGATATCGCTTGTGCTTCTGAACAGCCCATTGAAACATCTGAAGAGTTCCTACAATAGTGAAGATATAGGCAGCCCAGTTCTGGGTAATGAGGGACACAGCAACCCATCCAAGAGTCTCAAAGAAGTAATTGGGGCACGAGACCCAATCGAAACCATAACCAGTAGGGATGAATCTCTTGGTGGAGCCAGCTGGTCTCAAATTGGCCAGGTTCTGATGGCAGTAGAAGTTGGAGAGTTCAGCAAAGAGCCAAACCAGGCCCAAAACAGGCGCGGTCCAACTGGGAGTGTCGATAAGTCTTCCGAAAAGGAACTTCTTGAAGGCATTGTTGGAATAGGCAAAAGAAGGAGGGGCGTAGACAAAATAGGCCAAATTCAAGCCCGAAAAAATGCCATAATACAGCGAATTTCGGAAAAGATTCTTCAGAGGCATCGTGGCCAGGGAGAACTTGTGAACCAACAAAGTCTCGAATTCACGCTTGAAAAAGTGCAGCATGACCAGACCAAACACCAGCGTCTGCTCAGAAGTATGGGAGAACGATTGTCCATAAATGTACTTGGGGAAGAAGAAGATGATAGGATTGATCACCAACGGGCACAGATACTCAATGAAATAAACCAGGCGCCATGAGATCTGAGGGCCCAGGTCCTTGACAAGCACGACCTCAGGGGAGAAATCGCCGATTTTCTGGTTATCTTTCAGAGCCAATTCAGGTGCTTTTTTGCCAGCAGCCGGCGCGGTTTGTTGCTTGTCAGCGAGCGGAATAGAAAGCCGGATCCTATTGATATCCAGGCCAGTTTCTTCGGAAATGAGTTCCTTGACTTCCAGAACACTATCGAACTCTCCCACAGTCAAAGTGGAAGGCAAGGTTTTAATGGGTCTCCCTCGAGCCTTGAGATTGAGCTTTGCCATTGTATTGTTGATGATTAAACAGACAACTGAGTTGAGTTGAGTTGGGTTGAATCGAGTTGAGTTGAGTTGGGTTGGGTTGGGTGAGGAGTTTGGGCCGGGCTCGGTTGGTTCCAACATCAGCCTTTGCACGCCTAAAACCATGAAGCTTGTTCGGTAGGTGGAAAATACACAGGGAGAGAAACGCAGAAAGAACTAACAGATAGGTTTCTTATGAAGCTGACATCCGAGCATGTTCAGATCGAATTGAAAAATGGTGAGTAGCAGTGCGCTTGGGCTGGTTGGTTCAACCGGGGCCAACCTTGTAGTATTTGCTCTATGCAACACTACTAACTCAACAGGAACAATAGTATCAGGAACTGTAGTATCGGTGTCTCCTAATATGAACACGACACTGAGAAATGTCACAATGACTATAAAAGGCCGAGAGCCCATTACTCTGCAATACATTAATATTCGTGGTAACAATATCCGTTACTATGTGCTTCCTGATTCTCTGCCATTGGACACTCTTCTAATTGATGATACTCCCAAACCTAAGAGCAGAAAGCCCGAGCCTCCTGTTGTTCGGGGCCGAGGCCGTGGAGGTCGAAGTCGTGGTCGAGGCTTCTAAGCTGCTGCGATGCTTGGAATCTTTGCCTTAATAGTGCTATGTATTGTATTTATGCTAATGATTTGTTCAGATAGAAAGCGAGCTTTGTTGTACGGATGTGGTAGTTTTTGATCCGGAGAGGAGGGCCAAGAGCCGGTCTTTGGTGGATTGATCGGGGGAGGATTGATCTGGGGTGGCTTTGCTTCTGTAACTTGATGATTGGTGTCAACATACCCAATCTTTCACTGGAGTGGAGAATACCGCCTAGTGATTCTGGATTTCTTGTTTGAAGTGTATAAATCTATGTGTTGTGCTGTACTGCTAGTGGTTTCTACTGATTGTGCTAATGCTACTACTGACTGCTGCTGCTGGTGCTTGTGCTGGTGCTTGTGCTACTTATATTATGATGAAGTTTAGATTTTACATTGCCTGTATATGTTGAAAATAATTATATATTTTTATCATAATATAATGCGTATTTCTCTTGAGACCTGCCCTTTTACATTGTGCTGATGCTTTGAGATATGGCTTGGTCAGTCATGCTCTGCTCTCTTCTCAATGACGATTGTTAGTCTGGTTATTAACATTGAGTCGTAAGTACCGCCAAGCTTGAATCACTTGAATCAAGCTGAATTGAATTTTCTTCGAGCATCATTCTTTTCTGATTTTTTTTCTCGACCTTATTCCATTGTAGACCGGTTACCTGTGCTCATCCAGGGCTCCATTGCTTGCTAGCTAGACAACACATCTCGCCGCAAAGTTATACAGCAGCACAAAACGTAGATGTAGATCACTATAAATTTGTTATTCCAAATTCAAGATTCTTAATTCCTGTCTAATATCCACTGGCATATCTTGTATCAGATTTCATTATGCTGTCCATGCCATGCGGGTGCACAATTATTTTCCAATGAAATTACCATTCAAAAACCACATAGAAGATGTTACAGAATCTGCTATAACTTAAGCGCACTATCTAATGACATCACTAAAATCCATCTACATGGTCAAGACTTTCTCTGAATTAGGTCTGCTACTTGTGCTTGAGTCCATTGCTGTACTTACCAAGAACTACATACTCTATTTATACCAATTATTATTATTCACACTAAACCAAAAAAACCCGACTTCTGTATTGCATGATCGTATCAATACCGCTGATCAAAAGCTTGGGATTTCTCTCCTCTTTTCGTTGCTAATTCGCTGCTCATCGCTGCCCCATCGGCTGAAAATTTCAGTCCTACTACACCCTTCTTTACACCATACCATCACCATGTCAAAGTAAGTACCAGGCAAGGAGAGGCCCACCAAAACACAGCAACATCTAACATCTAGAAATATTCTTCTTCTTGGATCCGGTTTCGTTGCTAAACCCACTGTCGATATTCTCGTCAAGGAACCCAATGTCAAATTGACTGTCGGTGAGTATTTCCTATAGACGCTAATGTGATTTGGCACCTTGGTTGAGTCATACTAATGGAGCAGCCTGTCGAGGAGTGGAAAAGGCCAAGGAATTGGCCGGTGACAAAGCCAATGCTATCAGCTTGGATGTCACTGATACTTCTGCTTTGGAGAAGACTGTCAAGGATTTCGATCTTGTCATTTCTTTGATTCCTTACATTTATCATGCCGATGTTGCCAAAGCCTGCATCAAGCACAAGGTACATGTGGTGACCACCTCTTATACTTCTCCTGCTCTCAAGGCTTTGGAGCCTGCTGCCAAGGAGGCTGGTGTAATTATTTTCAATGAAATCGGCTTGGACCCTGGTCTTGACCATTTGTATGCTGTCAAGACTATTGACGAAGTTCACAAACAAGGCGGAAAGATTGTTTCTTTCCTGTCTTACTGTGGTGGTCTTCCTGCCCCAGAGGATTCAGACAACCCATTGGGCTACAAATTCTCATGGTCTTCTCGAGGTGTTTTGTTGGCTTTGCGAAACTCTGCCAGCTTCTGGGCTAAAGGTGAGGTTGTCAATGTTCAATCCAAGGACTTGATGGCCGCTGCTAAGCCTTACTTCATCTATCCTGGTTATGCTTTTGTTTGCTATCCTAACCGAGACTCCACCACTTATAAGGAGCTTTACGGAATTCCTGAAGCCCAGGACGTTGTCCGAGGTACTTTGAGATACCAGGGTTTCCCTGAGTTCATCAAGGTTTTGGTCGATATTGGCTTTTTGTCTGAGGACAAGAGCGAGATCTTTTCCAAGCCTGTTGCCTGGAAGGAGGCCACTGCTAGTGTTTTGGGCTCTTCCTCTAGCGAGGAGAAGGATCTCATCTGGGCCATTTCTTCCAAGACCGAGTTCAAGGATACTCAGGACAAGGAGCGAATCATCTCTGGTCTCAAGTGGATTGGACTTTTCTCCGATGAGAAGATTGTTCCTCGAGGTAATCCTCTTGATACTTTGTGTGCCACTTTGGAGGAGAAGATGCAGTTTGGACCCGAAGAGCGAGACATGGTCATGCTTCAGCACAAGTTTGGCATTGAATGGGCTGATGGAACCACCGAGACTCGAACCTCCACTCTTGTTGAGAACGGTGTTCCTGGTGGCTATTCAGCTATGGCTAAGCTGGTCGGTGTTCCTTGCGCTGTTGCCGTCAAGCAGGTTCTCAATGGCACTATCAGTGAGCCTGGTGTTCACGCTCCTTTGACCCCCAAGTACGCCTATCCTTTGCTTGAGCAGTTGAAGAATGAGTATGGTATCTACTTGACTGAGAAGACTTTGTAAAGTTTTCGTTGCTAGGGTGATTCAGTGTTACTTAAAGTATATAGTTGTAGCTGAAAAGATAAATTAGTCATGGATCTTTTTGTTGTCATCGTCCTCGTCCTCCTCACTCAGGAGATCTTCCTTCATCTCTAAAAGATCCTGGTCCTCGAGAACCTCTCGCTTTGGAAGCCGAGGAAGTGTTGTTGAACACACTCGCTGCTCAGTCAACAGGCTGTCTATAAACTCATCCATATGTATCAACACTACTCCGTCAGCACCACGGAAGCGGAGCTTGCGGTAATCTTTGATAAGAGGCTCTAACAGCCTATAGACATCAGCAGCAGGGAAAAACAACCGGATGTAAAAAGCTCCCAAAGCTCGTAAATATTTGAAATCAGCTTGGTTGACATACTCCTCGATGATCTCCCGCTCCGGCTGGAGCTGAATAAGCTTGAAAAGCAGCACCAGAAATGGTGCTATTCTCATATTCGAATATTGGCCTCCAACATATGTGATCATCACTGCTTTATCACAAATCGTCGCAGCATCCAGATTGAAACAGTCCAGCCTCCAGTACTGTGACTCGTAGATCCGTTCTCTGGTGATCTTCTCAATCAACTGCGCAGGATTTATGCCTTGCGAAGTCACTCCATTATGAACAAGACCCCTATCAAGCAGATACTCTCGTGAAGAAGCATTTGCCGATGCCATCGAGGTAGTCAAGATGATGAAAACCCCGACTGGCTCTCACGGTCGTAAGCCGTACATGATTGGTATCAACATGTCCGCTCTCCCCCTGACCAAATCACCACCTAACCTGATACCAACAACACTACAAGATGCCTTTGTGGGAGAAAATCAAATCGCAATATGGATCAGCAAGTAATGCGTTGTCGAACCTGACTATCTCGGGCATTGAAGAGGATGGAGCCACTGAGCAGGAGACCGTAATTCATAAAGCTTTAGTTAATTACTATGTAAGCAAGGAGGAGCAACTACCAGCGTGGCTAGGAGTTGAAGTAGTCCCGCAGTATAGACATTCTATGGAGAATCGTCCTACGTATGAGCAGCGGTCGAGTTTCGAGCCTCGCCAGGGAATTCGTCGTACCAATACTCAAGGAAGTGCTCTTCAAGACATTTATGCTCGGCACCAGCGACCGAGCACTGAGATCACCTCAGGGCAGCCGGCTAATCCCCGGGACCGATTCTTGCCACCATCGAGGTCTCAGAGTTTTAATAATGTGGGAAATGCTTCCCGAGGTGGTTCTGAGCGAAATGACAAGTTCAGAGACAAGCTCAAGAGTTCCAGCCGAGCTCAATGGTGAGATCGGAGCACCGAGCCTACTTTGTGATGAATATTTGCAATAGTTGAGCAAAGTCGAGGCGAAATTAGTATTTGGGATTTTTTTGTCAGAGCAATTACTGACAGTGCAGCCTATGAAAGGATAGCATTGCTGCTACTGTTGAGAGCACTGAATGGGCTATGAGTGGCTTCGCTCAATCATCAAGTTGTTCAATTTGCGATGTGACCATTTGGTGGACTAGTGAATTGAAAAACTGACCTCACTTGATTTTGAAGTTTCATTTTTCAGATTCTAAACGACCGAGCCCGACTCCGCGGTCTCAAATGCTTGAGTTGGTTTCACGGCTCATTTCAAATAGCCAAGTTGTTGTCTACGACTCGTTTGAAATTACTGAACTGACTTGTTGGCTTTCAGATGCCTTGATTGGATTCCTGGAATTATCCTTTATACTGCTGATTAGTTGAATTTGACAGCTACGTCTACTGCCACGTCTACAACTACTTCTACACCTCAATCATCTGCTCGTCCTTACTTTCTCAAGCAAGCTTTATTCAAAGGTCTCATTTTCCTAGCCGGTTTCACCGAAGCTCTATATTTGCATTAAAGAAATATCTATGTTATTACCGTCACCGAAAGTCGTAGCATCCCCTGTTCGATGATTATGCAGTACGCTCGATAGCATGCTCAAGAATGTCCAAACCCTCTCGGATAACACTATCTTCAATGTTCAAAGCAGGCACAAATCGCAAGGTGTTTGTTCCACATGTGATGACAAACAGACCATTGTTCTTGCACTCTTCCACCAATGCGCTGGGGTCCTTAGCCAACTGTAGACCAAGAAGAAGACCTCTTCCACGAGCCTCCAAGACATATTCAGGATACTTATTCTGAAGCTGTGCAAACTTCTCAAGGAAAATAGCACTCTTGGCCGACACTCCCTGGAGAAGCTCAGGCTTTGTGAGCTCATCCAATACAAAACAGCCGATTCGTGCTCCAAGTGGGTTGCCTCCATAAGTGGTTCCATGGTCACCGACCTTGAGAATACTTTCTACCTGCTCAGAGATCATTGTGGCTCCAATGGGGAAACCATTGCCAAGGGCCTTTGCCATAGTGATGATATCAGGATGACCCTCGGGACCAAAGGCAGCATGTGACCAGAGCTCACCAGTTCTAGATAGACCAGATTGGATTTCATCGTAGATGAGTATAGCTCCTACCTGGGTGCATCGATCTCTAAGGGCCTTTGCAAACTCAGGAGTCACCACATTGATACCCCCTTCACCCTGAATGGGCTCTAGGATGACAGCACATGTATTCTCATCAACTAGAGATGGTAAAGCATCGATTTCGTTGATCTTGCCGACTTGAAAGCCTGGGACCATGGGCCAAAACGGCTTCTGGTACTTTTCATTGGCAGTGGCAGACAGAGATCCGTAAGTTCGGCCATGGAAACTCTTTTCAAACGACACCACCTTTGTTTTCGAAGCGCTTTGCGAATTGCCCCACTTTCTTGCAAATTTTAGAGCAGCTTCGTTGGCCTCCGAGCCAGAATTGCACAGAAACACTCGAGAAGCATCCTGCATAGCTCCAGAAGCAATGGTCTTCTCCACCAACTCCTTGCCAAGCTTAGGAGTCCAATTATTATAGTAAAGATTACTAGCATGAATCAGAGTTTTCCCTTGGTCAGCAAGAATCTCAGCAACTCCAGGGTGGGAATGTCCAAGTCCTGTCACCGAGATACCGGCGAAGAAGTCAATGTACTTCTTACCAGTACTGTCCCATAGATGGCTGCCTTCTCCGCGGGTAAGCACCAGTTCTGGCCGAGCATATGTCGTGACAGTAAACTTATTGTACTTATCAAGAAACTCTTTTGCAGACTGCCTTAGAATTCTACTGTTCTTCATTGTAATTGTTGAAGAAAAAGATCCGACTAATGATAGAGTCATTTGCATAGATCGGAGCGCATAGCCGTGTATCATGACATAAGCTGCTGTTATGGGTAATGACATTGCACAACCAACCCTGGTAGGAACAGTATCAGCTCCAGCTCCAGCTCTCAGACTTCAGTTCCTACATTGTAGTGCAAGGAAGCAACATTTGACTTTCCATTGTAATCAAAAGAATTTCTTGATGGCATACTCCGAATGTTAAGACTGCGAGCAAACCCCCTCCCGGACCAGGCCTGGAAAGGGGAAAAGGGGGGCGCTTACCTAAGCAGCACACCTCTCACAATCTTACCAGCAAGAAATTTCATCTCAGTTCAACCCGAGTGATCCATTCAAACATGCCGCGACATCGAATTCCTACTGCCAGCCAGCTGATCAAAGCTGCCGAGGCACTCAAGAGCAGTGATGCCAATGGAAGTCTGTTTTCTCTGCTTCCTTTGAGACTGAATAACTTCTTTAAGAAGTACCCTCCTTCACCATTTGCAACCTATGCTGAAAAGCCAACCGTCACAAACGCAGCCGATGCCAATCCGTTTCTACCCAATAAGCATCCGATAACCAATAAATGGCATAAGCCAAAGTACTCGTTGAGACGACAGGCTGATTTGTTCAAAGAAGCATATCGATTTGGCATTGAGCATTTGCTGCCTCGACTCGGCAACAACAAGACTTTATACGAGCAGAGATATGAATCCAAAGCACCTGTTCGAGGATCAGTTGAATTCAAACTGTCCAAAGGCGAGCGAGTCAGAGAAAAACGTGCTGCTGAAGTTCAAGATGCTCTTTCTAAGGCTGACGATGTCATTGCCGAAGCTAGTGGAGCCGGAGCTCGACGACGATTGGAGCGAAAACGGGCACAAAAACCTGGGTTCTTTTAAAGGTCCTAACAAGGCACTTACCATACTCTGTACATAATTATACTTTTATTTTCATCATTGAAATATCACGAGGCGAAGAGCATGCTGTGCCCTAAGCCATTAGCAGCAAGCGGTAGATCGGCAAACCAGAATCCAGCAATGACCACACAGTAAGTGAGCATGAGAATAGTGCCTTTAAAGTAGTTGCTCTTGCCTTCACCGTAGACGTATGTGAAGATGAACACTGCAAAAAGTGTCATGTATAGGTCCCATCGAGGGAACACAAGGGTGAATACGTAGTCCTTGATGGGTCCTGTGAAGCTGGCTGGACTAATATAAAAAGCAGAAAATAACACCAAGGCCGGGATTTGCAGTAAGCATACTTGCAAGGCATATGCAGTTCCAATCTCCATACTAAGTGCCACATTTCCGTTCATAGCAAATGATATGGCATTGAGAAATTCCGTGGTATTGGGTACCACTGCGAAAATGCTGATACCGAGAAATTTCTCACTAATAGTCAAATTTTTCAGTACAACATCGACAGTGGACACCAAGATCTCTGCAATGATGGCATATAGAAGTGTTGCGCCCAACAAAATAATAGATGACTTGGTTCTACTCCAATTAGGCGCATCGTGCCCCCCGCTTTGTTCTACTGGTGGTGCATCTCCTAAGGATGGTCCTGCATTGGTTCCTGCGTTGAGTTCTTGAGCAACACTATGTTTTCGACTTTGAGAAGGAGCAAGCTGATGTCCATTGGATGGTGCACTAGAAACTACTGGCTCTTTTTCTCCTGCAGCCCAGATCAAGGCCGCATGTGTTCTCAAGGTGAACCAAAGCCCACAAAAGTACCCCAAGAATAAGAGCACTGCACACAACACACCAAAAGGCTGGATGACACTGAAATAGAAACTATCAGCAACCAGTGGGACCTGAGCAAAGTAGCACTGTCGGCATGCCTGGCTTGGAAAACAATCTGGACAAATCATTTCATATGTTCCAAAAATTTGATAAAAAACAGTAGGAGCAAATGCTCCAACAACTGCAAACACAAGCATAGTGGAACTGACACCGGCACTGCGGGGATTGTATCTTTGAGTCTTTCTCTTAATAGCTCCAGCACACATTGAAAGACCAGGGAGAACCAGAACACCGGTGAAAATGCTTCCCACAATGCTTCCTTCAACTAAATCACCTTTTCCCTGTTTGAGAGCCACTGCGTAAAGATAAACCTCTACAACAGTTGAGAAAAAGGCGTTTATGGCAGCGCCCATACCCATTGATGTCTGCGCGGAGATTGAAGCTACAGCTTGGCCAATAAAGTATGCAAGCGGTATAACAGACATGAGACTCATTGAGAACAAAAAGGCAGTGCTTGCAATAAAGCTATTATAATCCAAGAATTCGTGAAGGACGTAGTAGTCAAAAATGACAAACAAGACGGGGAACATGAGATTGAGAATGATAATATTAGTGCCGTCAATCGTATATTTGTAATACTTCCAACCCCATGCTCGATAAGTACACAAAATGATTCTAGATTCCTCCTCTGAACTTTCCGGAGTACTTCCTCGTCCAGTAACGTTTAGGCGTTTAGCAGGTCGGAATGATAATGCAAGGGGGTGTCTTCTCAGATGAAAAGTAAGAATAGCCGAAACTTTAGCCATGGGAACAGAGAAAACGCAGAGCCAACAAATAAGAGAGATCAAAGACATGAGAGGAAAAATTAAGACCCAAAACCAGAAATAAAACAAAACTCGACCGATATTCCACTGACCTCGTCCAAAAAATCGCCGTCTAGAATTAGCCGTTTGTGAAAGTAAGTTATCATCCTCGTCCTCCCCCTCTTCGTTTGGCTCGGAAGCATTTTGTGGAAGCAGAGCAGAGCTACTGCTTTCCGGATAAGCATTTTGCTGTTGATTTAAAGGGGACCCGATGTCAACACTGGCCACCGATGTGTTGGAGACAGTTGTTGGTTTACGTGATGCTGTAGCAGAATGCATTGAATCAGAGCGATTAACTCTAGGAACAGCTTCTGCAGAGAAGAAAAGACGACCGTGTTCAATATCACCTGCCTGCCATCTCTGATAATCTGCAATGCTTCGTCCCTGACCAACGTCTTCGTCGAGATAATTCTCGTCCTGTGCCAACTCAACATATTTGCCAAAAGGAAAGAACAGGTAACTACCGAGATTAAACATTGCTTTACCATATAATTGTGACGATTCTGACCAGAAAGTAGCAAAGCAAAAAGCAGCTGTGAGCGAACATGCACAGAACAAGACTGTGCCAAACAAAAGGGTCCATAGAACATTACCAAACCAAATTGGCCAAGAGACCTGCTTTCCTGGTTGTGAATGGATGTCGCCTTCTGCGATTTTCTGGACCGATCTAATTTTCTTGTAAACAGCCGGTTTCCAGATTCGAATACCAAAAGGATGGGTGGTGTTGATAGCGTCCTGTCGCTCTCTTAAAGTGAATGTTTCCACCGAGGAATTGCTATGCACCGAGGCGCTATCATTAGAATCATCATTGAGATCCAGCTCACTGTTATCTCCTTCATCATCTTCAGGATTATCAATTTCCGCCGAAGCAGGCTCATCTCCATGATAAGAATGAACCGACTGTCCATCGTTATCGGGAGCCGTCTCCGAGGTGGTATTATCGGGTTCAATATCTGCAGCAGCCGGAGTAGCAGAAGCAGCAGCCGGAACAGCAGCAACAACACTTGGCCTTTTCCTTGGAGATCCAATAGATATATCGGAAGGAACAGCCGTAGATGTTGCAGCAGCAATGTGTGGAGATCTTGTTTTGGTGCCCACAACACTTCGTTGTCTCAATCTACGCTTCAACCCATCATGATAACCTTCCATATATTCTCTCTCGAGATCCTGTTCCACTTCTTCAGTATTATCATCAGTTGAATATTTGTATCGACGGATGCTACTGGGCTTATCAGTCACTCTTTTGCGGAGCGAAGGCCGCTTAGAAGCATCACCCAGGAGATCACTGCTAGACAGACCTGCCTGATTAAGGTTAGCCGGTGTAGACTGTTGAAGCTGAGAAGCAGCCGGCTTGGATGATGCACGTGAATTCACGGGATGCAAATCGGACATTTGAGTCTAAGATGCCGACTCTCCACCTGTGATGTTGAACTGGACGTATGGGAGCTGAGTAAAAGGAGAGAGGCGATCCAAAGCACGTTCCACAACTGAATTGAGAAGGGGCGGCGGCGGTAGTGGTAAGGGGGGGGGAGAAGAGAAGGGAGAGGAGGGGTTCTCTGGTTGCCATGGCAATTCAAACCACCAACCCTTAGGAACGCAAACTTGTCCCTTATTTTTAACACAGCCTACCACAGCCTAGCATCAAACTGGTGAAACGTCCATCTAACCATTCCGTTGAAGAAGAAGTTCAAGCTAGAGAATCGTCACAGAGTGTTTGTAGCTTGAAACCATTCCACCGACCATAATCTTTTTTGTGCCTTGCCAGACTATTAGATAATTCTCTGCCCGTCTTTTTGTTTTATTTTCTTCTTCTCTGCAATGAAGGGTCTTGTTATTACCGCAAGCCTTTTGGGCTTTGCAGCTGGTACGTAATGCAGTTTGGGTGGAGACATGAAAGACTCGATACTAACTCTTCAGCTGCCATCGATAGAATCACAGTCACTGTAGGTACGTCAAGCACATCATCCACTTCTATCACGCCTTCTCCGACCACTGTGTATGTTACCACTACTCTAGCCGGTGGTGGACTTGCTACTCTTCCTATACAATATAGCCAGTCCTTCTCATCCATGTATACTGCCATCGCGTCACCAAAGTCTGGAAGCGTTGGACTTGGAACCATTTCCGGCTCTGTTGGAACTGTCAAGGGTGCTGAATACTTGACTCAAACTTATTAAAAAGAGAGCGAGTCTTTCTAGGGAAAAAACCCAACTGTTGATTTCCAGCAGTAACATTACTGTTGCTGTTATGGAGCACCTTGGAGTGTGCTCCAGCCTTGTTTCCTCGTCTCCTGTATCATTAAATCTGAGCTGAGTATCCATTGTTTGAACATGTTCAGCTGAATATCCATTGTTCGAACATGTGCAGCTGAATATTTAGCCTGAAAATTCATCACATGCCACCGCCTGAAGAGAAACTGATGTCCATGCTCACTACAACTCGGGCCAGTTCGATTCCGGCCTATAAATTTTTTTTCTCAAATCACTAACACGGGTGATGTCAAGCTTCACCAAGGCGATTGGATTTCATCCTCAAATTCGTCGCCCCCCTACCACCCTAACCTTACGACATAAACCGTGTTAGATTACGGGCTTTATTTATATAGTATGAAAAACATCTTTTTAGACCTATCCAAGTCCGAAATCTGATTGCTTATAGATTCAATTGCTACATTGTAATGGAGGACTCCACCCATAGTGTATCACATAGTCAGCTGAGTCTACAGCAGCTCGTAGAAACTCAAACTAGCTTATCTAGCCCTATCAGTAATGACGCAACCTATGTTGCAGATTGCTTGTGCCATTTAGGCCATACAAGTCTACGCGATCTGGAAATTGCTAAACAGCTTCAGCTGCTGAGCTCCTCTCCTATCAAACGTCCGTTTATCCGCGAGCCGTCTTCGCCTGCTGCACTGTATCACAAGTTACCTTCGTTCAAGCTGGAAATGCCTTCCAGCGAGTTTGAAGAATATGTGAGAATAGATCATTCCGCTCTATCGAGTCATGGCGCTGGCTGGGCTGGTGCTGTTGCATCGTCCCCGCCGCCGCCTCTCGGGGAGTTTGAGGCTCAACCGGCAGCAGCTCGACCCACTTTGATGCCTGAGCCCCGCGATGAGTTTGAGATAAAGCTCGAGCAGATAAAGCCCGACGGAGATGGTGAATATGAAGATCCCCGAGAAGACGACCGCCAGATTCCCCGTAGAAAACAATTTCGGATCCTCGGTCAGAATTCTGATTGGAAAGCTAAGAGGAGGTGTGTCAAGAACAGACTGGTCAAGAAACCTCCTGCTTCTTCAGCTTCAGTATCAGCTTCACCTACCAAGCCAAATGATGGCAGCCTGTTGAGCATGGAATTCCACAAACAAGAAAAATTTCCTCATAGAGCCTCATGGTCTCTTCAAGATGACCAGATCATTGCTTATTTGAAAGAAGAAGCCAACTATGATTGGCGAGACATGGCCAAATCCATTGGTAATCGTCACACTTGGCAGGCAGTCCAAATGAGATACTGTCGGTATTTGAAACGGAGATCCACCAAGCTATCGGATCATGATGTGCAGATTTTATTAAAGGCTCTGGAGCAAGATTGGAATGGCCGATGGTCTCGGATTGAGAAGACAATGGGCCCGTCGTTCAACCGATATCGTTGTCAAGGAGCAATGCTTGATCTACTTGGCCTGTCTGAGCAATTCGGCAAAAATGAGAAAGCTGGTATTGGAGAGTCATTTGTTCTGACTGGTTCTGAGCAGATTACTATTCCACCGCTGAAAACATGTCTATGTGACCATGCACATCAATTCATTCAGGAACGAGAGCTCTATAGCATGAGCGACCTTGTTTTATTATATCTTGCACCGCTAGAGCTAAATTCCAGCATGAATGATTAGACTAGCTCATGAATTATGAAGCCGACAGTAATGGGGTTCAAGTCGTGTCAAAAAGAAGCAGCATTTGAGCAGATCATTCAGAGGTTTAATGGCGGAGAAATTGTGTGAGCACAATTGAACAAGGAATCTAGTAATATGTTGAAATTTATTTTGACCAACATGAATTTTGAAGAAAAAAAAAATCAAACCAGAATTGAGAAACGTCTGGTGCAAATCAACGTGGTATTTGAATATGGCAGAAGCTGTACCGAAGCAGATCAATGATGCAAAGTTCAAGAGCAAAACTCGAGATAGAAGCTACATTGGATGAAATCAAATCATCTTATCTTAGCATTATGAAATCTGTCGTAGAGCAGGTCAAGAATTGCATCTAAGCTGGATTAAGACATGCAATTGATGAGCATCAAACATATGAAATCGAATAGAAGTGAGGGGTTTATTCAAGAAAAATCAAACTAGATGTAAGCATTGTAATCAAACAAATCAAGAAGGGAATCGAAAGCGAACGCAACCGAAGAGCAAGATCAAAGCAGATCAACGCATGAGCAGAGCTGAGAGCAGATAAATTACAGATCAAAGCAGATCAAAGGGAGAACCCATCATGAAACCGCAGCCGATTAGAGCAGATTTATTTCATCAATATATATAATAAAAGCAAAGATCAATGCTTACAAGGTGACCTTAGACTTGCCTCTACCAGACTCATGAGCATTAAATTCGATTTCATCTCTGTCGCCGAGATCAAGCAACTTCTTGAACTTGAGACCAACAGGTCGCAAGTTGTCTTGCGAGGTGTTTTTAGTCCATAAATTGACCTTGACACCGGCTCGTCGTACATTAATAAAAGCACCATTGACTTCCTCAGTCTCAACGGAATCATTGTCGAGGGTTCCACCAATCATGGACAGCAAAACCTTGAGCCAGACATCGTCAATGGCAATGGGCTTCTTTCGGAACTGATAAAGCCACTTTCCACCACTAGAATTGTGCTTATCTTCCCACTCAGGCTTGATGCCAGTCTTGAAAAAGGCGTAATCAGCCTTGACAGGGAGTTCCGACACTCGAGGAATGTTGTTATAGGCACCCCAAAACTCTTCGACAGAGGAAACAGTGACAACCTCCTTGAGCAGCTGATGCCAGTCTTCCTGCCCGGTTACTGGAGGCTTGATGTACCACAAGGTCCATTTGTAAGTGAGAGGGTGTATCACATTGAAATTCTCAATTGAGTTGAAAACAGTGGCCGAACCGCTGGTGGTGGTGTCGTCGCTGGGGCCCGAGACATCTCCAGAAGCATCAGCAGAGCCTACACTCAAATCCTTCAGCTTGTCGGCGACAGCCTCTGTAGCAGAGTGGTTTTTCTCGATATCAGTCATGCTCTTTTGGTGGCTAAATATCTCTTACCGGATGTTGAGGTATGAAGAGAGATTGTTTCGAGATGAACAGAGTAGAATTTTTTAGAGCCTAGCGCCAGCAGTGGGACTTACCCTGTAACTGGGGGTGAATGGGTGAATGAGTGAATGTGTATGTGTGAGTTTTTCAATGGGAGGAACTGAGGGGGGGAGGAGGGGGGAGAGAGAAGGAAGAGCGGCGTGACTGAAAGTAGAGCAAGTGAGAGCTCAAGAGCTAATGGAAAATGTGAGCAATGGCAAGACAATTTAGCATCAATGATTGGCAAAGATCATCTGCAATATGTCGCAGTGCTTAATATTGCTAAGGAGGAGCAATAGACGGCCAGACCAATTGATGGATCATACACCGTAGCTCACGTGAGACAGGCGCGGCTCATTTCGGGGCCAGGAGTAGTGAGCCACACCACCTGCAATAGTGGCCATATCTATGTGAGAAATGGGTGAGCAGGAAATATTGCGTGTTGACAACCGCAACACAACAAAGAGGCATGTCAAGTGTATTTAGATTTATGCTTAAAGTGTCCTTGGTGGTGGTCACGGTCGCCTTGGGGTCCTTGTATGTTTTCCAGCGGAAACTTATTTATCCTAGTGGCTTTCCCGATGGGTCTAGATCAGTGGTGGATAAGCCGACACGATATAATATGAAGTATGAAGATGTTGTGCTCAAGACACGAGACGGAGTCCACATCAAGCTATATGTGATTTTGAGACCGGTAGATGAAAAGTCAGCGGCCGCGAAGACTGTGGTGATGCTTGGACCTAATGCCGGCAATATGGGCCATTCTCTCCCGATTGCTCGTGCTTTCTATGATATGGGCTATAATGTGGTGACACTTTCATACAGAGGTTATGGTCTTTCGGAAGGCTCCCCGTCGGAAAAGGGGTTGAAGATGGATGTCGAGGCTGCCTTGGATTACCTTGCAGATCACCTAGACATTAAAACAACCTCTGTTGTGTTGTATGGACGGTCTCTCGGCGGGGCCGCTGCTATTTATTGTGCTCAGCTCCCTAAAGCCAAGGATATCATCAAAGGTGTTATTTTGGAGAATACTTTCACTTCCTTACCCCAAGTCGTTCCGAACTTGTTTCCTTTCTTATCCCCCATTCAGATCTTAGTCAGTGAGAAGTGGAGATCCATCGAAGCTATTCCAAATGTGTCTAGCTCGGTTCCGTTTTTATTTCTTAGCGGATCAAACGATGAGTTGGTCCCCCCACTTCACATGAAACAGCTGTACAACAAGTGTCCAGCAGGAAAAAAAGAGTTCCATGAGTTTGCCAACGGAACCCACAATGATACCTGTATCCAGCCCAAATACTGGAACATTGTGCAGAATTTCCTGGTCAATGCTGTTGACCCCCTAGAAGAAGCTCCTTCCGGTATCATTTAACTGTACTTTTCTGATTCCATGTTGCATTCCCTTTGGATACCTTACAGATTTCTTTTATTGCTTCTACCCGAATAACAGTAGATTTGTTGCACTTTTATGTACTGCTGCTGTAGTAGTACCACCGTCCTGATAATTTGGCTTTGTCGCTCCGAAAACTGGCTGACACCCATCTTGGAAAGTCGTAAATCTTTTAAACAGATTATGCATATTATTAAAACCACATATATTTCATACAAATGCAAATTTTATAAAAATAAGACCTCTCTTGGTTCACTCCCGAGCTGCTATGATCTGCTCCTCAGTTATGGTACTCTTCACACACATGCTTCTAAAAATGCCATCTTCCTTGTTGAACAGATTCATGGGGGTATCAAATTCAGCTACTTCACCGTGATCAAGTACAAGAATCTTATCGTACCCTAGAATAGTGTTCAGACGGTGAGCAATACAAAGAATAGTGCAGTGACTGAACTCCTTGGAAATAGTGGTCTGAATTTTATGATCAGTTTCAAAATCCACTGATGAAGTTGCTTCATCGAGAATCAAAATCTTGCTCTCTCGAACCAATGCACGTGTCAGAGCCAAGAGTTGTCGTTCACCCAAACTGAAGTTGGATCCTTCGTCATCAACAAGCTCGTCCAGACCAAACTTCATTCCTTCAGGATTTCCAGCTTTAATTTCTTTCATGTCATCTTCAGTAATGAGCCAGGACCTTCGAAGAGCATCGAGAAGCTCCTCATCACTGGCAACACCAAAAGGGTCAATATTGGATCTTACAGTACCCTGGAACAAAACAGGATCCTGAGGAATAATTGACAGTTTGGATCGCAACTGGTGTAAACCCAACTTTCCAATGTCAAGGCCATCAATAACAATTGAACCACGACTCAGCTCTGCCATACGATACAAGGCAACCATGATCGTACTTTTACCAGCACCAGTTCTACCACAGATACCAATCTTTTCGCCTCCTTTAATCGACAGGTTGACTCCATGGAGAACAGGAGGAGTGTTTTCACGATATTTGAGTTCAACATCGTTGAATTCAATGCCTCCGGACACAGGCCAATCTTTTGGTGGAGCAGTTTCACTGATGTTGAAAGCTGCTTCTTGGGGAAGATCGTAGGCGTAAGCATGAATTCGCTCAACAGCATTGAATTCATTTTCGACCGTAGCAGACTGTCGAACAACCATTGACATCATGTTGACAACCTGCAAAAGGGAAGAGACAACAAGACCGGCAGAAGAAGCATTAATATGGAACACATTAGAAACACATAGCATTGTGACGACAAGGGTGAGAGCTGTACCAATATAATCCAGACGCAACGTCAGCCATCTTTGGTTTACCAACGTCAAATAGTAGGCACTGTTCATTTTGTCGACTGATGTTTTCATGGTCTTGATGAATCGCTCCTCATCATTATAACCCTTGATAGTAGTTATACCGTTAAGGGTTTCTGAGAAATGACTGAACATGACAGATCGTCCAAGCGAATCTAATCGCTTGATCTCACGAGCGGAAGCTCGATAAAACCCTGAAGCCATGAAGTAAAGCACCATCAAACCTACCAAAGCAATAGCAAACCAAGGGATATAGATGATGATAAGAATGAAAACACCAATAACAGAAGACAAGGACAAGAGCAAAAGACGTGACTGGTCACTCAACTCATTATCCATACTGTCAGTATCCTTGGAGAATCTGTTGATCACACGACCAAGAGGAGAAGTATCGAAAAATGACATGGGGGCATGGAGAACTCGTTTCACAGCAAGATCTTGCATTGCAAGAGAAGCGTTGTTACCAATAAAAGTCAAACAATAGAACGAAACAAAAGCAAAGATAGCTGACAAAAGACCAAACATGACAAAGATACCAATGTAAAATTCTGATGTTCTTCCGTGGAACTTATCAGCAGTCCAGAAAGAAAGCCATGTGTTAGTAAACAATTGGCAAAACGTCGACAAAATAAGAACCAAGAGGCAAAAAGGAACGATACCCAAGCCAATAAATCCACCACCAAGCGAGAAAAAGGTTTTGTAAACTCGGAATTCTACACCATCATTAGCTTTGTCCTCTGCGACCATGAGTTTTCCAGAAGCTTTAGGAGCCTCATGGTTGCTCTTTTCGGTCAGCTGCTTCTTGATTTCTGTTACTTCATCGCCTATCTCTTCTTCCTCCTGCTCTTCCTTCTCTTCCTCTTCTTTCTCGTCATTACCAGAGTTGTGGCTGAAAGTCAGAAGAGTGTTGAACTCCTCATTGGTGGCAGTTAGCTCTTCAACTGTTCCAATGCTCAAATCACCGTTATGACTCAAAAAGATAACTCTGTCAGCATATGGTAGCATTGAGAGCTGATGAGTAGCCAAAATTCGAGTTTTGCTCTTCAAAATGCCAGTAATGCAATGGTCAATGATGTGCTTGCCAACATGTGCATCGACAGCACTTAGAACGTCGTCCAACAGTACTATATCGGCATCCCAGTAAACAGCTCTGGCAAGATTGATACGTGCTTTCTGTCCACCAGAGACGGTGATTCCTCGCTCGCCGACCTCGGTTTGATCGCCCGCAGGAAGAATCTCCAAATCCCGTGTTAGAGAGCAATCATGGATGACCCTTTCGTAGAGTTCTCTATTCATAGGTTTTCCAAACAATATATTCTGTTCAACGGTGGCATTTTGAACCCACTGCTGCCCACAAAAAACCAGCTGGCCATTGCAGACAACATGACCACTAGTTTTCTTCATGCTTCCAGCAATAGCATTCAAAAGCGATGACTTACCGGAACCGATTGCACCAGTAATGACCACAAACTCACCACTTTTGATCTTCAAATCAAGATTGTGAAAGCCGTGAAAGTACCTTTCTTCTTCGGTCTTTTCACCGTCTTCAGACGGCGTTTCAGACACAACATTAGGATCCTCTGTACTGATTTTTTCTGGCAATGGAGCAGGAACTTCAGAAGCCAGATTAGCAGATTCTTTTGTTTCAATCTTAGTCAAAGTGGTATCGGTAGTCTCGCTATCCTCATTAACAGCCTTATTGAGATTCTCTTGAGATGCCTTTGGTGTGACATCTTCATCCATTCGTTTTTCCCAGATGAATCCACCATTTTCGATAACAATTGCATCTTTCTGATCATAATCATATTCGACGTAATCTTCGTGCTCAGGTGCAGAAAGAAGTTCCTGGATTCGATTCGAGGCAAGATACGCCTCAAACGAGGTCATTAGAGCAAGAGGCAAAAACATCAGAGGAAGACGAGTAATATTGAAGGTGGTGAGAGAAGAGAAAACTGAAGCGGGATTAAGGTAGTGACCAGTTCTTTCCATAGTGATGAAAGATAACAGACCAGCCAAAGTAGGGGCAGCAGTGAAAAGAGAGTTGAGCAAGTTTCTCACCGTCAGCATGACTTTGATCTTATGCATTTCCACCTTTCGAAGAGAGAGAATATTGTTCTGATAGGCATCTTCCCAGGAGTAAAACTTGATGATCTTCATGGCATGCAAGATTTCACGCATTTGTGAAACACGCTTATCTGTGATCATATTGACCTTTCTTCTAATTTGGGCCATTTGTCGAGAGCAGTACGTGACCACGAAGAAACAGACAAAGAGCAGAGCAAAACCAACCAGACCTGAAACTCCAATATTTGTAAGCACAATGACTATGCAAATAGCCAAAGAGATGGGGAAGGTCCATCCAAAATGCATCCATTGTAAGGCAAAATCGATACGATGGCAATCGGTACTGAGCAAGTTTGTCAGCTTACCATTTGTGAATTTTGCTCTAGCAGATCCCGAAAGCCTCAAAGATTTCTGGTAAATAGCTTGAGAAAGAACTGCTCTAGACTGAGCACCGGTCATGGTAGCTCGGTAAAAAAACAGATTAAGATAGAATGCAGATACAGCTAACAAAGCAGTGATTCCCAAAGCATAACCAATACCTTTCCCCCTGGGCTCTGTTTCTCGGTACATGACATATTCAATGAGCCTTTTGGATAGCAAAGGAGACGTCGACTGACCAATATCGGAGATGATTTTGAATACACCACCCGACCACCACTGGTAAGCAAATGTGTCATTAAGAGCCAGCACAACTGAATTCTTTGGCAAAGGAACAGCCCGAAGCTCAGATTCCGAAATATTAGGATTCTCCTGCTTAGCCTTTTCCTCGGCTTTTTTTTTATAAGCAGCTAATTTCTGCTGGAATCTGGCATGAAGAACATCAACCGACATGGAAGTGCCTTCAACCTTCCATAGATCTTCGGCTTGGATGGTACGCAGATATCCTGTCTAAAAAACCAGAAAAAAAGAGAAAAATTAGTTCAAACTGTAAAATATCTGGACATCCACTCTCAACTCACTTTTAACAACGGATAGATCCAACTAAAGGTCCATTGTGAGAATAAATTAGCAGAAGGCTCTGGATACAAGCCCGGATCATCAGGAATAGGAGGGATTGCACTACCGAATAACGGCCGTAACAGTCTCCGCGCAGGCTTGGCCTCGACGAGCTGCTTCTCTTGTTCCATTCTCGCCTAGTTGATTGCTGATTCCAACCGAGAAAAAAAACCCACGGACTTTTGATTTTTCACCAGGAGGGGCTATCGGACTTAATAAATACACCTATCAGCGGACTCCGAGAGCCATGCTTAGCAAAGGCATTGCTCTGATTAGCCGTGCCCGTGAAAACAAGTCCGATAAACTGCCGACTAGCACGCTGCGCGCACACATTCATCGGACTACGAGACAAGAAAAAAGGGGACCGGTGGAGGGTCGGATACTCACATGACAACCCTTACAGGGCCCCGAATATGTGGGGCCTTCCGAGTGGCCTTGGCTTTGTCGACAATGTTGGCTGCTTAGAACCTGTCATTTAATGCCTGTCTGGGACTCAAGCTTATCACCTGCGGATATAAGCTTTTACCAGTTGGCGTGCCGTTGATATATCCCAACTGATCAAGTAACTGGCACAGCAAAGGTGGAATTAGCAAGATGAGTGATTCGGATTTCCAGATGTCGGCGGACGAGGAAGATTATGACTTTGAATATGAAAATGATGATGATGATGAAATGGAGAATGAGGATGGTGATATGGATATGGATGCTGAAAACAAGTACTATAATGCAAAGGCGGAGCGGGAAGATACGCCTGATCTGGCCATTGAATGGTTCCAGTCGATGATGGAATCGGAACCAGCTGATTCTGAGTGGGGGTTCAAAGCTTCTAAGCAATTGATCAAGTTGCTGTTCAATTTGGGCCGGAAAAGTGAGACGTTGAAGGTGTTTCCTCAGCTTTTCACCAGGATCAATACTATGAATAGTAGTTCCACCAACAAAAGATACATTGAGAAAAGTGTGCAGTCTATTTTGGATTATTTGACATGTGATGATCTGTCTTTCATGGAAAGAATCCTGGACATTGCCATCAGCGGATTGGCTGATGCCGGCAACGACCGTCTCTTGGTTCGAATTAATCTCCGTCTAGTGAATATTTATTTGTCTCACAAGTCCAGTAAAGCTGATGAGAATCAAATCAAGGCGGAAAGTATCTTGCAAAAACTGGCTCCGCTTGTGGAGATGTCTTCAGATGGTTCAGCATCCGATAAAAATACCTATATTTTGGAATATCTCGCATGCCAGCTGCAACTTGCTGCGGCCATTGGGGACGCGCGAAAACTCAGACAATACTATCAAAAAGCGTTCAAAGTTCAGTCTGTTGCTATTCCTCACCCCCGTACTCTGGGATTGATCCGTGAATATGGTGGCCAGCTGCATATGAGAGAAAAGAAATGGTCAGAGGCACGTGAGGATTTCTTTGAAAGCTTCAAGAACTACGATGAAGCCGGATCACACAGTCGAATCAGAGTTCTCAAGTACTATGTTTTAGCTTGCATGCTCAGTGAATCAGGAATCAATCCGTTTGATTCACAGGAGACCAAGCCCTATAAAAATGATTCACAGATTGTTGGAGTTGTTCGATTGATCGAAGCATTCCAGCGATCAGACATGGAGGAATTCCAAAAGACCATATCCGAAAATGATAGTGTGATTCGAGATCCATTCATCAAGGATTTTCTGGGGGATTTGATCAATTCTCTGAGACTGATGAGCATCCTGACCAGTGTCAAACCATACAGTCGAATTGGTTTTGCCAAACTAGCATCTTTGGTCGGCGGAGTCAGCTCCGATGAAGTTCGTCAATTGGTTATGACACTAATTCTTGATGGAAGACTACCTAAAGCCAAAATCGATGCTTCAAAAGATGTGTTGATTGTGTCCAGCTCCAAAGCCGACAAGCATGAGGAACCAAGTCGAATCAAAAAACTACCTGTCCGCTATACTCAAAATGAAACAGGCCAAAAGCAGGAACTCGAACAACAGAAGCTGATAACTGACTCATCTACTGCCATTTCTGCTACATCAGCAAACCAGCCTTCGACCAATCTCGATAGAGAACGCAACAAGTTTCTCCAGCAGTGGGTTTCGGCTGCCACAGCTTTGCGCCGCGAATGCTTAACAAGGTAATTCTGACAAGGAAACTATGACGTCCGCATTGGACTGCGGGCTACAAATTTGCACTGGCACTCGTGCCAATTATTTATCGTGATGACAACATTCTAGGTAACAAGAAAACAGTATATTTAGCGTAACAGAGCGATTGACACTCTAATAATTTATATTTTTTTCGCCTGTCCACCTAAGCTGTAGGAGGAAGACGTTCAGCAGCATCTCGCGCACCATATGGCACGTCAGTTTCAGTGGCTGGCTCATTGGTTGGCGTAGTTGTGTTCAAGATGTCATTGTCAGTAGTGGCGGGGGCACTATCAGCATCCTTCTCATTGTAAACGTGGCCACCATGTGAAGTGCTAGTATAGCCGGTGAGGTTTTGAGACGGGGGAGTCCATGCCAGAAAGTCTCGTCGGACTTCAACATAGTCGTAAGCAAACTCGCCGATTTGATCTTCGTCGACACCTCGCATTTCGGCATCCTCGCTGACTCTAAGCTGACAGTAAGGGATTTTGTTTAGAACCAGACAAATGAGAACAGTCATAACAAAAGTGTATCCACATGTAGCAGCAACATAAGCAATCTGCTTGTAAAGCTGTTTCCAGTTATGACTAACCCATCCACCAGGATGCTCAGTGACACCGTCCAAACCAATGACATAGTCGGCACCGAATAATGCATTGAAAATGAGACCGATAATACCGGCCATTCCGTGCTCGGCAAAAGTATCCATAGAATCATCGACATTAAGCAAGTACTTGATTTGAGTGGAAAAGTTACACACAATGCCAGCAACGATTCCAAGAACGGCGGATCCCCATAGAGGAATAACTCCAGAACAAGGTGTGGCAGCAACTAGTCCAGAAATGATGCCAGAGCACACAGCAACTGTAGACCACTTTTTCTCGAGTCTGAAATCAAGAAGACACCAAGTCATGGCTCCAAAGGCTGCGCAAATGCATGAGTTCCAGACAGCATAGACAGATCTCAGATTAGCACCAAGAGCTGAACCTCCATTGAAACCGAGCCAGCCAAACCACAAAACTACAGTTCCCAATGTGACAAGCGACACATTGTGAGGCCGGAAATTGATGAGCAGCTTTTCCTTTCGTCGCCCAAGAGCAAGAGCATAGGCAAAGCCTCCAACACCAGATCCAATCTCTACAGGTCCACCACCGGCATAATCCAAAACACCCCATTTGGCTGCCCATCCATTACCAGACCAGGCCCAGCATGCGAGGGGACAATACACAATAGTGCACCAAACAAACGAGAAAACCATTTGAGGGAAGAGACGTCCACGCTCAGCAGCACCTCCACAAACAATGGCAACTGTAACAGCAGCAAACATGCCTTGGTAAATACCAAAAAGCATCTCTGGGTAAGTTGCATCACCCCCAAGAACATTTCGAAAGCCAAAACTATCGAGATTTCCAATATAACCATTTGTAGCAGTACTAGAAAATGCTAATGAGTAACCCCAGAAGTACCACTGAAACATGGTAACACAACCAGCCATTAAACATAGCCAGATCATGGATAAGGCCGATTTTCTTCGGGCCAAGCCAGAATATAAAAAGCCGAGGCCAGGAATCATAATCATTACCATACATGTAGAAACCAGCAGATACCCCACATCACCAGAGTCATATCTGGTCGTGAAAACATCGTCGCGTTTCGTCATGTCTTGACTGGCTCGATGGATTTGCTCAGCAAACTGATATGAGTGCATGATCGAAGGCTTTGAAAATAGGAATGCAAGAGTTTGAAAAAGACAATGCGAAGAGAATAATAATAATAATAATAAAAGAAGACAAGTAGTACCAGAAAAAAGATGCAGTTATTCCAAAATATTCCAATACCAGGAACTTACTGCGAAATTTTTAATGGATTTTTGATTGCAAATCCAGGGCTTTATTGCCGATTATACAAATAGACCAGACTGGTTCTCAACAGCAAGCACTGCACAGCCTTACCGGTAGCGATGCGATGGACTCGAGTTGTTGTCGAAGATATGAACAGGCTTTGCAGACGCAAATCAATGACTACAAACAAGCTGGTAATAGAAAGAAAACTGAGCAAGTTCTTAGCAGTACCCCGTTCCCGCAGACCACTTTCAAAATTTCGCAGCTGAAGCGGCTCCCTGGTCTTTTATATGGAATGACTTTGATAATTCGAAATTTTTTATTTTTCTGGTGGTGTGTGGCATTTGTTCCCATTGGCCAGAGATTAGATATGGTTGTGTCAAGCAACCAACCAAACGAATGAATAAAGCTTGCTTGGCGAATTTGCGGTTTTTCCCGGCGACTCTCCCGCAGAATTAATCTAATTCGCGGCTGAGCCATCGGGTTCTGGCCGGAAGAGATGAGCTCATCCGATGAGCTTTGGCGGTGGGGAAGAGGAAAGAAGAATACAAGTCACCCAAGTCATTGCCAGCCAGTTTGCCTTACTTCATTCTCCTCGGAGCCTGTCAGGAGCACCCCAAATACCCACGATATCAAGCCGAGACCGGTGTAACTCTGATAAGCATCTTCGTAGCATGTGTGAGCCTGGTTCCACACACTAAACGAGGGGCCAACTAGGCCAGCTAGGAAAGTGGGGGTGGCAGATGGGTTACTGCATGAGTATGACTGCGCGGCTTAGCATACACCGACGACCCCTTGGAAGAGAAGAGGAAGAGGAGGCAGTTGTGAGGTGCTGAAGGACTAGACAAAAATGTTGAGAAGGCGGGTGCAGTGTGGATGAGAATGAGAGAGAACATGGAGGGATTATGTGAAGGGGGAAGGGGAAAGAACTTGATTTTTCAGGGGGCGATGAGCGATGGTATAATGGCACAGCTCAGACTGGACTCAGCTGAATGGTGGGCCACGGCAGATGCATCTGTTATTGGCTATAGAACACCAATAACCAATCACCAATAACCAATCGCCAATAACCAATCGTCAGTCATGTAGTACTGGCCAGCGACCTACAGCCCTATTTGTGATAACATGGGAGGGTGGCTCTATCCGGGAATTTTTGATAGCTCTGATATGGCACAAAATAATTGACATCTGTCGATAAAGAGCAGGGATGTAGGCTTAGATCGATTACCCTCATAATATGCTGCCAAGAGTGCGTTGCCAAGAGCAGCTTGCAACTGATAACTGCTGATCACCTAAATTCCAGCCACAGTAAAGAGTACGATAGGGGACGCCGAGCCGAGGGTGGATTTCTGGTCAAAATGAATTTTATCACCACGATTACTAAATTACAAAAATTTCAAAAAATGTCTCCAGAGTCGGAGAGCTCATGTTGGTGACGCTTCTGCCAATATTTGTTGGTCCATCGGTAATACTCCTCCTTTGTATCAGGGTGAATAGCTTTTTCAAACCATCGAGGACTCCATTCTTCTCCTTTAGCATCTCTTCTCTTCTTTGCCTCTCTCTGCTTCTCCTCCACCCTATCTTTCTCTTTAAATGCCCGATCAAATTGACCAAGTTCCATGGCACGTTGATCCGGTCGGAATCTGGTATCAGTTGGAGCCAACCAGCTCTTGAGCCTCTCTGGTAATGCGTTGAGAGAAATGGCAAACTCGGTCAGGTTGAAAGGTGACGGAGCTCGTTCTTTGACCTGCCATAAAACAATCTTTTTGTCTGCTGTGTCAGCAACAACGCTATCGAGCTTATCGCTCTCCCCACTAACGCATTTTCTAGCGACCAGTTTACGATCCCAGTGTCCTCCGACATCCCATTCTTTGACTCCCTCAGGATTGTAGGCATGACCCCTGACTTCGTAGGCATTATTGCCTCTCCAGCCTTGTTTCTTGCACTTCACCACGCATTTGTATCCAAGAGTGTGATTAGTGACAACCAGTTCTCCGTGATTATCAACTTCTGGTGAACCAGTAATGATTCCAACTACTGTGCTTGTAAGTTTGTGGAATGAATAAACCTCCTCTTCAACTTGAGCCCCCTTGTCTGGCCGCAATACCAAATACCAACATCCAGAGGGGATGACATCAATGGCCCGACCGTTGAACTTTGGCTTCACCATACTATATCCGTAGTAGTCCCATTTAGGATGTTCACTATACATTGCACCAATAGGAGGATGATGGCTGACCTGCTCGCAAAACAGCCTATATCCTTTGTCTGGTCGAGCGTATTCAAATGTCTCACCAAGTAATGGATTGAATGGCTTGGCAACTCGATGCAATGTCGAGCTATAAGAAGAAAGAGCAAATGCTGCTATCCAAACGCTTCTAAGTGCCGGATCATTGATTTCCTTAGCAGCTTTGTCTAGAAGATCAGGATACTCAAAGTCCTCACAGTATCTTTGAATCAAACTGGTACATTCATTGAATGTCACAGGAAGAGTCATTCGAGTCATATCCTTACCAATGAGGTTCTTCAGAATACCCCACAAGGAAACTTTGGGTCGCTCATCGGCGCTAAGATCCAATTTTTTTCGAGGAGGATCCTCATACCCTTGAAAAGGTTTCTCGACTCCAAACTGTTCTAAGCGATTTTTTTGTGCCTCTGTTGTTGCTGAATCTTCCAATTCACCTTCTAAAGACTCGAGCTTTTCTTCCCCGTTGCTATGTTTTTCGTGCTGTGCATTGACAACTGCGGGCCTGATAGCGTCAAGATCCTCCTCCGCCTCTGCCTCAGAGCCATCCTCGGCATCATAAAACTCGTCGTCTTCGTCGTCGTCGTCATCGTCAGCCTCTTCTTCGTCAGTGACAGACCCCTTTGATAGAGCTTGGGCAATGACCGGGGTGAGTGCGCCAACTGCAGCACTGCTATCAGCAGCTTCAGGGCCTTGTTCTTTGGCAGCAGCTTCTTTGAGCAATCTGTAAACCTCTTTTCTTTTCTGCAAAGCACGGTGTAAATCACGTTGAATCTTTTCGTGTTCAATCTGTAACGACTCAAGGTTTTTAGCCCATAAGTCCTCTTTCGTGTGTGCCTGCTCAAGACGACGATTGAGGTATTGTTCTCTAGCCTCAACTGATTTAGAGTACTGCCTCACTGCTTCTTCAACATGATTGACTCCTTGATCAATGGCTTCAAGGCCGGCTTGTAATTCATCTGCGGTCGTGGCCTGGGAATTCTTTTCCAGACTAACTATGACTCCCCTGATCGCCTGTAGACCGATTCTGACGCTGTCCTCCAATACAGCAGTTTGATCCTGTGCATTGATATCCACCAAAGAACTATCATCAAGATCTTCTTCCTCATACTCTTCTTCGTCGCTGTTGTCATCTCCAGGCAAAGTGCCTCTATCAGGAGCCGGAAGTTGCCTGTCAACAACCAAAGCAGGGGTATTATCATACTCGTTTGAGGCGCCTTTCTTGAGTGGCTTTTCACTAATGAATCTGCTCGAAACAGAGCTTGATCGGGACATTGTGGTTGGGGCAATTGATGAGGCAGAAGATTCGAGGTTGATAGTCTTCATTCTTTCCAAATCCTTGGCATATTGAATAGCATTAGAAAGAGTCCAAACCCATCGACTGGTTTCAACAGGATGGTTGGCTTTGAGATGGAATTTTGCGTTGCTACCTTTGGTGATGACTTCAAACCTCAATTTCTCAGACGAGTCCAAATGAACACTGGCGTTGCGCATGGAAATGGACCCCCTGCAAGCTCGTTCAGTGTCATTTTGTCGTTTGTAGTAGCTCAAGACACCATTTTCCAGAACAAACCAGCGCAATTTATAACCTCCTGTGAAGTTGGTCCATTTTTTCAAATAGCCTTTCATCATAGGAGGGTCGCCGACGAGACGAGGGACCGCCTGCTCGGTCTCTGAGCTGGAAGCACTGTTCCGTATCTGATCAGCGACATTTACAGGATTGTTAGATGAGCCCTTGAGAGTAGGAGGGGATATTATGTTTTGTGCTTTCATAGAATTTTTGAGTAGCTTCTTCATGCCGTCGTCACCTTTAGCTAGATCTACTGGCAATACGCCCTTAACATCTCTGCGAAAAGGATCACCGCCATGAGATAAAATGAATTCCACCATTTTGCGGTTTCTCCTTTTCACGAATTCATGGAGTACAGTAGAGCCAGTATCAGGATCTTGGCCATTAATGTCAAGAAGAGCCACGGCTCGTGGAGAAGACAACACTTCTTCCAAAGCAGGGATATTCTCAGCCTCGAATTCTTTTCTGAGCTTGATCGCAACCTTTTCAACGTATCTGGCACGACTTATTTGCATACTCTCGGCCAAACCAGGGTACTTGGACAGCTCCACTGGTTGCTTTCCTTGTCTGTTCTGAATGGTATCATTGATATTAGCATCATTGAGTAATTCCATACATACATCTTGCCTTCCATACATCGCAGCAAGATGTAAAGGAGTGTTTCCATTGGAATCTGCAGCGTTGATGTCGACCTCCCCGTTGGCGACATATGTTGCTATGATCCATGACACTACTTTTGTAGGAGCAATCTGAACGGCCTGGGTGAGAAAGCTGCGAGATTGCACAACCTGAGGGTGTTCCTTGATGAATTCCGATAGCTCCTCAATGGAGCCTCCTCTGAGCACTCTTACAAGCTTGAGCTTGGTAATAGATGTTTCCAGCGAGTCTATAAATAACAGTTAGTATTTGATAGTTCAATCGGCATGACATGGCCAGCGTCTTGTCAGTCGACGACGACCATGGCACATAATGAGACCCCCCACTCACCGTTGATACCAGCAGCATCATCGCTTGTAATTATTACAGGCAAAGACTGGTTTGATTCACTTGATGTTAGTTCTTTGTTTCTCAGCCATAGCCACTTATCCGAGGTGCCGAGATATCCATACCAGCTGGCTCTCTGGCTCGACCTCGGGCTCTGGCTCCACCAATGGAAAACCTGTAGCATTTGAAGCCGATTTTATCCGTCGGTTGATGTGCCTCAAATACCCACCTTGCGTCTCCGCTACTTGACATCGATGTTTCTAGATGGCTAACAGCAAATGTGTTATGTCTCTCTTATTTTCAGATAACAAGCGCCTATTCAGGGATCAGAAAGGGGGGTGGTGGAGACGACTTCGGGGGCAACCGTTGTCATGCCAACGGTTGCTATGCCACCGCTGCTGGCACACCACCACCGCCCACCACTAGCCAACTGCTGGTGCAAAATTTGGCCAATCTCTCCACCAGTAACAGCTCGGAACCATAAGCATCACCATGTTGAGCAGCCTGGCCAAGCGCTCGGGAGCGCGGATGTACAGCACACAGCCGAACTTCGATGTACTGAAATTCATCAACCGAATCGAGACTTTATACGATGCTCAGAAAGAAAGGCAGCCTGCGACTTCGACGCTGGAGTTTCGAAAGCGTCAGCCAGCATCTGAGAACAAAGATGGCCAGAAGCAGAACAAGCGGCCGTTTGTCAAAAGAGAGGCCCAGACTTCGGGAAGACCTGCTAGACGCGAGCAGAAAGATGGTGTGAATAGAAGTTTCGTCAAGAAACGGCCCAACCAGCCAGCTGCTCAAGGTTCCTTGTCGTCAGAAGCAGCTGGAGATGCGGGCCCGGCTACTCCCAGCACGAATTTCAAGACGGTGAGACTGCAGGGAATTGCTGGCGAGGTGGACTCGGCGATGGAAATTGCCAACACCCGGGAAAATGTTCGAAAGGTATTTCGAGGGGGTGCAGCCAGACCGTCTCGACCACGAGCTCGGTTTGGAGGCAATCAGAAGGCTTTGAATAATGGATTCAAGAGCAGCAATAGCAGCAGCAGCGCATTCAAAAGAAGACCATTTGTCAAAGGTAATGCTAAAGATTCAAATGCTAGGAATAATCAAAAGTCCGGCTCATCTGACCGGCCTCAGCCTGTTAGTTATAGTTTGAGTCCTCAGGAGGGTCTTTCTATCATCGCACGTCTTGTGCACGATCCTGTTGTCAAGACGGGTTTTGCTACCGTTGAGTCGTTGGATCCTACTAGTCTCACTAGAGAATTGGATCCCAATGCTCTCACCACTGAGGCTGCTTTGTGGTCGGCTCTTAAGAAGCTGTCACCTGAAGCATCCAAGGATGAAATCACCCAGGCCTTGGAGACTTCGTTCAAGGGGCTTTCCTTGGACTCGCTTTCTGCTGGTGCCAAAGGGAATGTAAATACTGTCGCATTTGTTAATGCTGCCAATCGAAACTTTGGTATTCCTTTGGAGAGTAAACAAGCATTGCTGGATGTTGTGTCTGGCAAAGGCGCTGTTCAAAGCGTCATTCGATCGTGATTATAGAATGAGAGTGTAAATAAGTTTAAATTTATCTTGAGATATTGATAAGTATTGTTTTCCGGCTCATCTCTGGTGCCTGGTGACGAGAGGGGCACTTGTTGACTGTTGGAGGAGCAAATCTCGGGAATACCATTGTAAAGTCTGATATTCTTGGAATCCAGCTGTCTGCAATTTGATCAACTCAGCTTTTTTCGTATAGCTCCTTCTACAAATGCAGTCTCGAGTGTAAGTGATCTTGTCCTAATTCTCCTCATCTTGAAAGTATTTCTTCTTGTGGTCCTGAAGATGTCTTTCTTTCATCTCTTATGTTTAAACAATGGCTTGTTCATATTATAATGCGAAATAATGCTCTATGAATATTTATAAATACAACTAATATGCAGTTTTCCGGAAGCTACTTCTCACCACCATCTGGAATTTTATTCTTCAACCCCGCCAATTGGTTTGTCACAAACACATTTTCACTTCGAGCTACCGATCGTCTTAAAACACTATTGTTTTTAACTTTGATCAACTGTCGGAACCATTGGCTCAGGTATTGGTCAAACATTTCCAGCGGCCAGCTGTCTACTGGACTTGCTAAAACCATTTGCAAATCCAAATTGACGCCCCCCTTCTCCAGTAACAATCGGATACAGGACTGACGCGTTTTTTTGTCTGAAATTGCCATGAAATTTTCAAACACAGTTGCAAGTAGCTGCTGTTGTACTGGTAAAGGCGCGCTGGCAGGATAAACCGTCGGTGCTTGAGGGCCCTTGATAGTCGGGGTTGCTTCAGGGGCTATGAAAAATACCCCATATCGGGTATATTGAATGGAAGAAATGTAGTCGTTGAGTTCATTGATTAGTTTGGATAAACATTCGTTCTTCCTGTCTAATCGGTCGTATATTATGCATTTCTCAAGAATCAGCGGTACTGCATCATTTGATTCGAGTATCTTCAAAATCTTGTCGACATCGTAATTCTTGTCTGTGCTTAGTAGGTGTACCAAATCTAGCCGCATAGATGTCAGCTCAGAGCCAGGTATCCCTTGAAGCTTTTGTCCGCGTAAAAAGTCCACATAGCTTCTTCTGGGAATTGTTAGTGATTTGTACTCGTCCAGGCCCTCTTTTACAAGCTTTGCATATGAAGTTGGCTTGCCTTCAACTTCTATTGACTGTCCTAACTTGTCAATGATATCGTGCACCATGAAAGCAATCACATCTTTCACAAATAGCTTGCTTTTCTTCTCGTAGACGAGATATTTGAGAAACCTTCTCCACGGTTCGTCGTCATCTAGCTTCCTCAATTCGTCCACTACCTTGGCATCGTCAAATTTGATCTTGGTGTCTGGATTCATAAAAAGTTTTATCCCTACATTAGGAAAATGTTTGATGAGCCAAATACCATTGGTCCAGACAAGGTCCTCATCGTCAAGATCTGCCAAATAACGGCACATTCGATCTTCTCCACTAATGAACCTATCATCAGTATACTTCTTGTCTGAGGGATCTTTGGACAGAAGCTTTTTCCATACACTGAGAACTTTCTCCGGTATATTTTGGTGGCGGTAGAGCCTGCTCAGATCAAAGTAGCGTTCATACTCCTCGAAGATCTCAATACATTGAGGATACGAAACAGTCAATTCTTGGTCAATCATATTGTTCAGCTCATTTCCAACCAGTGCTAATTTTCCTCGGCGGAATATAGGGTCCAAAAGTAGCCGTAATTTTGAGAGCTCTAAGCTTGCATATTTATCACGCACGTCTCCCGTAATCTCTGTCGCTTGTTTTTTTTTCAGCCAGCGACTGATAAACTGATAATAAAATTCAAGAAATTTTTCATTGAGATGAAACGGAAGCTTCTTGAAATCTTGCTTGATTTTGTCCACGACTGGTAAAATTCCATTTGGCACCCAAATATCTCCTACTATATCCTTTGAACCGACCAAAAAAAGCAAGATCCTTGGGTCCAGTGACTGACTTAATGGCTCAAATTTATCAAACTCTTCGTGCAAAATGTAGCCTAGAGCAACAATCATGTTAAGGTACTTGAATTCCAATACCCCAAGCTCGGTATTGATTTCTCGTGACCCCAGCAGACTGGCCACATGATCGATGTTCCCGTTGATAATAGATTCTTCATACTGCCGCAGCTGCGGGCGACTCATGAGTACTCCCAGACCATCGCTTTTTGAATAGATCATTATAGAAGAACTGATTTTCGCCAACGAGCGTAGCTTGTTACTCTCCTGATCGATACGGTCTTGAAATTCTTGGTCTTTGGATCCTAAAGGAACCAATCGAAGCACATCTACAATTGACATGTCAGGCACAGAATGACTCGAGTAAACGCGAGAGACAAAAGGGGTAGTATCAAATGTCAAAGTATGTACAAGGGTTTGATCCAATAGGTCATACACCAATACTTGCTTGTCAATCACGACAACAACATGCTTTTCATCGGCAGCAAGTGATGTGGGATAACCATTCCAAGAAAAGGTCCCTCTAGTGATATCACCGTTGGTATTGACCACCAACCCAACAGAAGGCTCATCTATCTTGGTTCCGGTAGTTATCAGAAACTCGTCGACACCGATAGGGAAAATGTGTGGTCTCAAAGAGCCAGACACCTCAAAACTTCCATTAGATTGGATAGTTGCAGAATCAGAGGTTAATTCCTCCTCCAATGGAGAAGATGCAGCAGTAATGACAGGAACTAGGGGTATCTTTTGGACATTCTCGAGATCCAGCAAATCGTAGGTCTCACCATTTGACACAACAGCATAGCTTGATCTACGCACCCCTATTATGACACCTTTATAGTCGATTTTATGAATGGATTTCAGTGCATTGCTGCGCACCCCGACCACCCGAATCGCCTGTTTGGTGAAAACAGTGACATGCACACCATCCGGAGAGGGATTCGACGCACCTTCATGCAGCACCTGGTCAATATCTCGAGTTATACATCTCACGTCTCTCATTTGACCCACTTCGCATGGTGCAAATTCTGGGAGAGTGAATACTGAAGTGATGGATGCCGACAGAGCCAAAGCAGTTCCAACTGTCGGCAGCAAAAGGATTTTAGAAACCCGACGAGGCTTTTTTGTATAAGTTTTCTGCCATGATGCAATTATATAGGTAGGCATATCGGCACCTCCATTACCGTCATCAGCACGGAAAAAGTGCATAATCTCACCAGCACTGGTGCCAATATAGACACTTTCAGCTCGAGACTCAAAACAGGTGACATCTGCTGGAGACCCGTCCTGGCTGACAATTGCCTCTGAATGAATCAATGGTCTGAAATAAAACTGCCCATCATTGTTAGCACTAACCATTGTCGGTGGTGCTAGCAGCGGTGAAATGATGGGTCGCTCGGTGATGTGTGGGTATTATCAGCACCACTTTGAGATCATCGACATCAAGTAGATGAGGCCCGCCGTTAGCAGTCAAAACCTGAACTGAAAACTAGAAGCTGCGTCACCAACAAGCACGCTAATTTAGCAGCAAGTGATACGTCAAACAATGGGTAGTTTTATTCCAATAAATTTGCCCACCACTAGCGGGTTTTCATATGCAGAAACGTCGATCAGTGACCATAAGCGGCCACTACTGCTTGAGGCTGACAGTGCCCGAGCGTTAGTGGCTAACGCACTGAAGCAGGTACGCAACGACGATACGGGTGGATACTTGGAAGTCCACAAGGCCCTGGAAGAATATCTTCCTCTTTTGGCTGCAATTATCCACTACAAGTCCGAGGGATCTCTGGAGTTTGCAGACAATCAGCCGCTATTTGCGTGGAAACTGCCCTCAAAGAGCCGCAAGCGGGATCTGGTGGATAAAGCCAAGCATTGTACAATCGAATTCGAGCGTGGAATGGTCATTTTGAGTTATATACTTGTTTATGTGGGGTTGGCTCAGGAACGGCTTGATTCTATAGCAGCTGCTGCTGGTGGTGATGATACTGACAAGGCAATCAAGTATCGACAGGCTACCGCTTATTTACTAAAAGCCCAAAGCATCACGAATTATTTATCTCGAAACCCGGTCAATTTTAATGACATACCGTGGGATATTCATCCAACTACAGTCAATATGTTTGGGAACATGATAGCTGGGTTACTACATGTGGTGGTGCTGAGAAAAGACGTTGAAGCAGAAATGGATGATTATTATCGAATTCCAAAGAGTAGTGCATCAATGGTTTTGATGACCCGAGTGGCTATTTATAGTGCAGATAAATTCACCACTGCTCATCAATTGATGGATAAAAAAGATGCTCCTGATTCGTTGGTTCACTGGCTCAAAGACATGAGATTATATGCAGTGGCATGCTCCATGAGATTCATGGCAATGCAGCAGGCAGCCAAGGGGAAGTTGGGGAATGCGCTGGGATACATAAACCAAGCCGTTGATAGTTTGGATACCAACAAGATGAAAACCATGCTTTCAGGCTCCCGAGCAGTGGCCCAGGCCAAGTCGCAGCTCAAGGAGAATTGTATCAAACTTCAGAAAGTGTACAAAAAAGAAAATGACTCGGTTGCCTTTCAACCAATTCCAAAGTTCTCGGATATCGATGAGCCATGGCCCTCTGGGCGTGAGGTAGTTGTATCTAATGAAGTCTGGGAGCTGAAGCCTGTACAGGACTCTGAGCATGAAGGCCCTGCTTTGATAGGGTCGAACGAATATGCAGGAAAAGGAAATTATTTTTGATAGCAATTTGTGTTTTGAGTAGTGGTTTAGTAAACAAGGCTTTCAGAGCAGCAGAGTGGTTGATTT
This sequence comes from Zygoascus hellenicus, assembly GCA_030564625.1. Lineage (NCBI taxonomy): Eukaryota > Fungi > Ascomycota > Dipodascomycetes > Dipodascales > Trichomonascaceae > Zygoascus > Zygoascus hellenicus. The sequence goes on from JAJLWE010000016.1 coordinate 103,714, forward strand.
ATACAGAAATTTCGAAGTCAACGGTATGAAACATGGCAGTTGCCATTCCAGCATAGATTTACTTAATGTGCTTCAAAACTCAGGTCAGCTTACTGAGCATGAAATGACTGTTTATAAAAGTCTATAATCAACATTGGTATGTACAGCCTGGGTGATCCCGTCATCTTTCAGCTTTTCTATGATCCGTCTGAATTTCTGCTCAATGCCGTCAGCGGTTTTCACATATAGCTTTTTGTAGTCTATTATATGACAACATCAAACTTTGAATAGCTATATCTGGTGCTTCGCAGTGTATTCTGGGTTTCTACAGTCGGCATAAACAGCTGTCAGAGCTGCAGGGATCCAGCATCCAGAGTTCATCAGGCAACTTTTTCAAAATTGTGAATCCAACATCGGAGGTCCATCAGACAACTTTCAGAATTGCAAAATCCAGCATCGAGGATACAATAAACAAAACCAGAACGGCAGAGCCCATATTTCTAGCTTCTCGTCTTTACCTTCTGGCTCGTGTAAGGCTCTGGCTTCTTCTCATGAGAAAATGAAAGCAAAACCACATTTCCGAGAACATATATCCAGCTCGTGATACACGAAGCGCAGCTGAATAGCCTTCTCGTTATCACCACATTATTCTCCAGCTCTTCTTCTTCTTGTACCCTTTTTCCACAGACTCCTCCTCCCTGGCTTATTAATTCAGCTCCCGTTCTCCCCCTTAAAATCACTCTGATTCGCAGTATAATCATTAAGAACGTCAAATCTTTAGAATTGTCCTGTCGACTTTCTGATTTTGTTTGTTCGGTCCCTTCAGCATCATCAAGCAATCCTTTGATCTCGTTCATTCTCCATCATCCACTCCTTCAAACTTCTGACGACACATAGGACATAAACCATTACTGCTCTCCACCTCGAGCCATTTCATGACACAGTGCTTGTGAAAAGCATGCTGGCAAGTTCCTTTGATCAACGGACATTCACTGCCAGGATACTTGCAGGTCGGACAGGTGCCATCAAACTGTACACGACAAATGCCACACACTTCATCCTCTGGCATATTCCACTGCCAAATTGCAACAGCATTCCATTGCTTGATTGTTGCTTTCATTCTAGATATGCGCACTTTCACCCTGTCAGCGCTATGGCAGTGGCAGTGTATGATATAAGCCATCCCAAAGTGGTACTACACCTCGTAAATAACCGACGTTGAATTCATCAGCATTCAGTCGCAAGAGAATTGTGATCCAACTGAACAGACAACTAGAAAGCAATTTTTGAACAGGTTGTAAAGAACCAAAAAAATAATTGTTTCTGTTTATACTAGTTTTTGGATTTCTGTTGGCTCATACCTCGTCCAGGATCTTCCCCCTGACCCGATTTACCAGTTGCCGATCTGTGCTAGCTGGCTTACTGCCAGAAAGTGTCTCGGAAACCATAACTTACAGGCTCGACTTGCGCAGCGACTCATCGATTTGAGTGCAATCTGAGAAGTAGGCCTGTAGGAGGTTTTTTCTATTTATTTATTTGTTTCTTTTTTCTTTTTTGTTTATTTATCTGGAATCCTGCTGAGAATGGATAACTCGTCTTTACCTTCGGTTTCCAATGTGCTCCAGAAATGGACCCAGCTGGCCAACCAAGACCATGACGGGAACCCCCCTGTGCTAGTAAGGGCTTCTACTGCTCCTGTTCCTAAGACTTCTGGACCCAAAAACCAAATAATAGATCCTGAATGGCAGATCAATCATTCTGAAACATTACCGGTCTCCGGCACTGCTACTGTTACAAGAGCCGATCCAGCTGGCTCAACAGAAACCCGGGGGTCTTTCGAAGGCAAAGCCTTGAAAGAGAATTCTACTGAGATAGAAATTGATGATTTACAGCCAAAGGGTAAATTGAATTGTCTCAAGGGAGATTCTCAAACATTGTTAGTCGGTGATGGCTCATCACAGCTGAGAAAAAAGCCTCCTGCTGCTCCTCCGAAGCCTGCGAGGTTGAGCCGAGCACAAACCAATTATTCTGACAAAGCACCAGATTCGAGAATCGAGCTTAATGTTGGAAATGAAAAAGCACTTACCACTGGATTGCTGCCAGGCCCATTGTTACAGGTGACTCCTCCGTCGATACAGCCATCCAACGAGGTGATGAGTGCCAGCATGGCTATGCCTCCACCGAGGCCCCCGAGTCGCATAAACCACCCGATATCGTTGACATTAGCAGCTTCAACGGCCGAAAAGACTAGCCGGCCAACTACCCCTCGAGCAAGCCCTGGCGGGCCACCAAAATCTCCTAGGCCTCCTCCTCCACGAGGCTCTCACAATCATACTCCGGTACCACCTCCCCCACCGTCTCCCAGAGGCACACGCTGTGAAGAAAATATTTCTCCTTGCGTGGATGGATTGGAGGAGAAGTCAAGAGATGAGGGCCATATTCTTGCTTCTCAGCAGGTGGAGACTGGCCAAGAAATAGCTAGCATTGAGAACGCCATGTCTGATGCTCATCTTCAAGACTACCACGCGTATGCGCATTCAGCAACACAGAATACTGATCTCAAGCATCCTCAACCAAGGCCTATTCACTCGCGGCCTGAACATGGGTTTGGTGGACCATTACCACCGCCTCTTCCTTCTAGGAACGACAACGCTTCTCGTGGTATGGCGAGCTCACCGCTGCCTGCTCTTTCGACAAGCTCTGCACTACCTGCTCCTATGACAAATACCCAACTCTCAGCTCATCCTTCAAATCTACCATCGAACCACCCTCCAAGCAATTTTTCTAGCCTTCCTCCTAGTCTGCCTCCAAGACCCCACGATCTGTCTGCTGTTGACGATGGTTCTTCGCCCTCATTGCCTCCTAGACCAGCAATAACTAGTATGCCATCGGTACAGTCTATTAAAACATCGATTCCAATTATAGACACGACTCCGGTACTGCCCGTTCCAGCAATGCAGAGTCAGGATCAGGACCCAAACACCAGGCCAGTTCCTCCATTACGTACCGACGAGTCGGAGCTACCAGAGTATCCTACTGATATGAACACGACAATAGAGGAGGATTTGAGCAACAATTTCTTAGACAGCTCACAAGCGAATAGACGGGAGCCCCTATTTGAAGGCGTGATACATGAGGCACCCAGCAAAGGAGGAGAGCCTCGCTGTGCAGCAATCAATGGACAGATAAGCTGTATTGCACTTGCCTCTACACTATTTTTATATGATATTGTCGATGGAACCCAGATCTGGTCTCACAGCTTGAAAGGCGATACGAGAATCACGGCTATTGGTTTTGTGGATCATGGTAATCAAATATGGCTAGGTACTAAGACAGGCCTGCTAATGACAATGAGTGTAGATGATCCAGGGAGAATGAAGCAAAGGAAAAATGTTCACATGCAGTCTATTGTGCATATTGGAGATCATGATGGTGTAATCTGGACTTTTAGTGAGGACGGTAAAATATGTCTTTGGCAGACCCCTGAGGTCACCTCAGTTCCAAAGCCGTTTCGAGTAACACCAAATTTCAAAGCATTTGCAATAGGATCTGGAAATACCCTCTGGGTTGGAAGAAATAAGCAGATTTTTGTTTATCAGCCGTCTTTGGATACCAACTCGCCGTTTTTGTTGACTCCTCGGCCTATTGCTGTCACGTTTCCTCTGAAGACGGGCACGTTAGGCGAGTTGTCATGTGGCGGTTCTATTCCAGATATTGAAGATTATGTTTTCTTTGGGCATGAGGACGGAAAGATTTCAATATACAGTCAAAGCAGATTGGCTATTGTCAGCACTGTGAACATTTCAATTCATAAGATCACAGCTCTCTACGGAACTCAAGGTAACCTATGGATCGGACAGAAGACTGGGTATCTGCACATCTGTGATGTGAGACAATTTCCGTGGAAGGTAGTCAAAGAGTGGAAGCCTCATGAGACTAGTGTATTTGGGTTATCAGGGTCCAAGGGCCAAGATATGTGGCCGGTCTGTTCCATTGGCGGAGGGAAACTGTTTTTTTGGGATGGCCTACTGAAGAGGGACTGGATCGAAGCAGATTTGCAGCAGCATGAAGATGAATATTCTAGCTTCAATGACCTCAGTGTAAAAATAGTGACATGGAATGCCGGAGCTTGCAAACCGGCGGATTTGGAAAGCAACAAAACAGATAAAACCTTCATAGAGCAGTCACTGTTTTGTGAGGTAGATCCTGACATCATTGTATTTGGGTTCCAAGAACTTGTTGAGCTAGATGATCGGGCTGTGACAGCCAAGACCATGTTCTTGAATAAAAAGAAAGACAGCGAGAAAAAGGTGAGCACGGCATCACACATCTCACCTCAATACAAAGATTGGCAAGATTATCTTATTCAAGGGGTCAGTGCGAGGTTTGGAACCGGTAGCTACCAGTTGATTCAAAGCTCAAACATGGTTGGATTGTTCACATGCGTGTTTATGAAAACCACAATCAGCAACATGAGACTGAGAGGAACAAGATCATCAGAGTTCAAAACTGGTCTTGGTGGCTTGCATGGAAATAAAGGTGGTATAGCTGTTCGTGTGATTGTTGACGACTCATCCATATGTTTTGTCAATTGCCATTTGGCTGCTGGTCAGAGTGGAACATTACACCGAAATAAAGACATCGAGACCATTCTTGATACACGATTTTTGGACGAAGCACAAAATACAAAATATATGGGTAAAGGGATATTTGTCAATGGTGGAGACGGTACCAAGATCCTGGATCATGATGTGGTATTTTTGAGCGGTGACATGAACTATCGGATCAACTTGATGCGTCCAGTGGTGATGCGAGCTCTAGATGATGGCCAGCTCAAGCCGCTCCTAGAGAATGATCAGCTGATGATTCAGCTGAAGAAGAACCCTGGCTTCCGGCTGCGGCAATTCCAGGAGGCTCCGATAACGTTTCGGCCCACCTACAAATTCGATGTGGGGACGGATAATTACGACACGAGCGAGAAAAAACGAGTCCCTGCATGGTGCGATCGTATTTTCTATCGAGCCAGTAGATCTGACAGGGTCAAAGCTCTGGATTATGATTCCATTGCTTGCCGCACCTCCGACCATCGACCCGTAGCGGGGTTTTATATGATCAAAGTCAAGTACATTGATAGTCATCGCCGAGCAGAGGTGTATAAGCAGACCCTTCAACGGTGGAAGGATCGGAACTGATCAGGCATAGTTCGCATTCAGTCAATAAATGGAATTGAAAAAAAAAAAAGGAATCTCTCACTTTCTCAAATTTTCTCTGTAAATCATCTTTGACTTTTTAACAAATAGCACAGTACGTACCTTTGCGGGTCCAGCTGGGCCGGCTGGCTATCCCTGTGAAATAAGCCGCGCTCGTTCCCTCTCGGCTGGAACCGTTGGCAACAACCCCACCTAATCTCGCATTGGAGATGGGTGGGAGTTACCGGCACAGCTATAAATCTTCGAAAGGGTAAGAGCTGGTAATATGTCCCACCATCGCCTATTTATCAGCTTGAGCACTAACTTAAGAGGGGGGGAATCAGCCCAGACCATTGAAAGACAAGACTTGCACCCGAGAAGCAACAGAGCATCAATTGACGCGAAGACTAGAAGACGCGTTTACAGCAGGAGCGGAAACAGGGGACTTTTTTCACGCTCAGCATAGTCTTAGTCGAGCAAAATATCCGTGGAAACTCAGGCTTAACTTGGGAGTAATTTGCAAGCCCGCTGACTAGGTTGGACCTGTGCGGGGACTGAGCAGTTGACGGAGATAACGGCGAGAAGAACAAGCAGAGAAGGGTCTAAAGCTAGAGAACTAATTCCTGCTACTTCATAGGACTATGGTTTCTGAGAAAGGGTCTCCAGCAGTGGATGAAGCCGGAAAATTGAAGGGAAGTTTTCGTCGGGCCAAGAGCAGAGCGTCAAGGGCGTGTGAAATGTGAGTAGTCAGTCATTGAAAGTCGAGGCGTAGAGTCACCGCCGTCGAGGACCGAACCAGAGACTGAGCAAAAGAAGACCAAGAAAACAAAGATAAACAAAATGACAAGCTTGCTCCAGCCAATTTTTTTGGGTCAAGAAATGCCATGCGACGAGTTTTGAGGCTTCATTTGTGGGTCATTTTGTGGGGTCGATGGGGGTGGTGCTATTACCTGGTTTTTGCTTGGTGGAAAAATAACTAACAATACAGATGTCATGCTAGAAAAGTGCGATGCGATGTCACTGTGCATATGCCCTGTACCAACTGTGCAGCGTTTGGTGTGGAATGCCGTATTCCCGAAGGACGTCAGAAACGCGGCGGATCGGTGGCCAAGACACCTGCTGCTAGTGACAAGAAGAAAAATGCGCCTGCTCCCATTGTCAAGGGCGAGGAACAAGAAGAAGGTGGGCAATTCATCAAGCCAGAAGGGGTTGATGACTATGATAAAGCTGATGTCGTTGGTCCGGACAGTGGTTCTGGTAGCCCTGTGGAAAGCGCGTCACCTACTACTGGCGGAGACTTGGGCTCGTTTGCAAACGCAACCGGTGATGGTGCGCGTGCCTCTAGCAATGCGTTGCTCAGTTCACAGGATACAATTGAATGGCAGTTGAAACAACCTCTGAGACAGCCTGGGTCCATGTCATTTCTCGGCTCGACGTCGAACCTGAATTTGATCTTCAATTCTACGGCCACTAGCAATCTTGAGAACAATTATCTTTCTCTGATGAGTACTGGAGCAAAAGGTGCAGTTACTCGAGCTGGAGAAGTAGATAAGGAGGATTTTGAATATCTCAAAATGAAGGGAGCTTTTCTGCTGCCGGCACGGGAACTATGTGATGATATTGTCAAGGCTTTTTTCGAAAAGATCCATCCTACTTTACCGGTAGTCAACAAAACCAAATTTATGCGACAGTATAATGACCCTACAAACTCGCCTTCGTTGCTTTTACTTCAGTCAATATTGGTGGCAGGTTCCAAAGTATGCAAAAATCCGTCATTATTCGATATGAATGGGTCTTCGCAACTGGCAACGCTAACTTTTTACAAACGAGCAAAGGCTCTTTTTGACACTCAATACGAAAGTGATCGGATAGCTGCGATCGAGGCTACTTTACTCCTAGGGTTATGGAACGATGAGCCCCAAGCTGCTCTAGGAAATGTATTTTTTTGGATAAGAATGGCCATAATTATAGCACAGGGTATAGGCCTTCACCGTGAAATCAAAGACTCACTGATTCCTCTTGTTGACAGGCGCCATTTACGTCGCCTCTGGTGGGCTCTCTTCTCCAGAGACCGCACTTGTGCTACAGCTCTGGGTAGGCCTGTTATCATCAATTTGGACGATTGCGACGTCTCAATGCTGACACTAGATGATTTCATTGAGGACGAACCGGATAAGCCATCTCCATATCAGGTTGACAAGACGGATGCTTTGTTTTTCATTCATTCTGTAAAACTTTCGGAAATCATGGGACTTGTATTACAGCAGCAATTTTCTATTGACGCAGAAGTTTCGAGGAACATGAATCGAGCTGTTGATGCCACTCAGTGCGATCTGGCCATGGCCACCTGGATTAATTCGCTTCCGTCTGAATTGAAATATTCCATCAAGGATAGGAGATACCATCGTTTCCTCCCTGCTTACTTACATCTAAATTATTACACAGTTCTCTGTTTGTTGCACAGGAGTAACATTTTACATCGTCGCAATGTCAAAGACGAAAAGGTACCGGACTACCCGTCATGGGGCATTGCATTTCAAGCAGCACATATGATATCAAGAATTCTTGAAAATATGATCAAATTCCATGAGATGGCTGATTGTCCTTCATTTGTGGTCTATAGCTGCTTCTCAGCTATGATTCTCTTGATATATCAGACCGAGTCAAATTCTAAGCAGGTGCAAATTGCTGCTCAAAGGGCCCTTGCAATCTGCTCATCGGCCATGGAACATTTGGCCAAGAACTGGCCCTCGGCCAAGACGGTCCTGATGCTTTTCAAAGCTTTGAACAAAGATCAGAGTCTGCGGAAAACAGTTGTCAAAAGTGCTAAACGTTTCACCTCGTCTGAGGAAAATGGAGACAAGCAGCCTGAAAAGATAATGAATGACATTCCAACAGAGGCACCCAACAAGCGACAGAAGGTGACTCCAAGCTGTGCGGGTCCTGCTTTGAAAGTCACTGCAGAAGCGAAGCGATCTTCTGGCCCATCGCCATCTGGAAAAACCTGGGCTAATTCTACAGAGCTTCCGGCTCCAGCCATGTATACGTCGTTTGCACCAGAACTCTTTCTCGTCACCAACACGTCGCCTATCAATCAAATTGGAGCAGAGAATTTCCAACCCAGCCAGCTTTTCCCTGAGTCGACTAGCAGTGTTGGCAGCTCAGCAAGCCATAGTACACCCCAGACGAAAAATGGTGTAACTGGTCCCGTAGACGACGACAACGTCAAAGAGCTCGAGTTTTCACATATGATAACGGCCCAGAGCTCCTCTAACAGTGACTCGGAAGATCTGTACAAACAGGTGCCTAATAACATCAACATTGGTGACTGGTACCAATTTTTACTGGAAACAACTGGAGACGTTGTTTTTAAAGAAGACTCGACGAGCGAACACTGAGCGCAGTAAACAATAATGACTGCTTACTGATTCTCCGTCGTTTAGTATCTAGGAAAGAGGATGTAATACGAAATAATTTAGCCATGCGAACAACTTGATGAATAATCTTATTTACAACGATTTATGAGGGGACTCACTTGTTATTTTTACCACGGGGTCGATCTCGAATCTTCATTCTATTTTCCTTGGAGCCCCGACGAGTCTTGAAACCACTCTTAGCAGGGACACCAGTAGGACTGACTGGGATTTTGTTACCCTTGGATTTACCTCGTCCACCACCCATGGGATGGTCGCATTTGTTCATGGCAACACCTCGGACTGAAGGTCGAATACCAAAGTTACGAGAACGTCCGGCCTTACCGTAGGATCGGTGCTGATGATCAGGGTTTGAAACAATACCAATAGTAGCACAAGCCTCAAGAGCGACATATCGATATTCGCCGGACTGCAGTCTAATGACAGCTCGGTTTTTATCGGGGAGCTTCTCGTAGAGTCGGCCATAAGTACCGGCAGATCGACAAAGCTTGGCAGGGCCGTTTTTCTTGACACCAATATTATGGATGACGGTACCCAAAGGGATCATGGAGATAGGTAGGCAATTACCGTTCCTACTAGTATGCGAAGCGAGAATGGCAGGGTCATTTTCACCACCCATTTTCTCGATGATTCGCTGAGGAATACCTGCTCGAAAGGATTCAACAACATCGCCTGGTCGAAGACCGACACATGCAATAATGTATGAAAGACCCTTTGTTTCTTGGTTTTCGACGAGAGCAATATGAGAGGATCGGTTGGGATCGTACTCAATTCGCTTTACTTCGTGAGGACCACTTTCCAAACGGAAAAAGTCAATCAGTCTGATTCTTCGTTTTGAACCACCGCCTCTATGACGGACTGTAATCTGACCGCTATTGTTTCTTCCACTATGCTGTTTTCTGGGGATTGTGAGCTGCTTAATAGGCTTACCCTTGTGGAGATAGGGATAAATGGGTGCTCGATACCATCGCAAAGACGGCGAAATGGGCTTCGGCTGCTTCATTTTGACAGCAGTTTTAAAAAGCTTGAGCTGACGTTTCATTTCCAAATCCTGCTTTTCCAACTCATTCAAGTTGTCTTGTTGACCAAATGAGACCACTCTCATGGCGTCAAGCTTGGCTTGCAGAGTTTCCGCAACATCCACGGGGGTTTTGATTGAATCTGGCTTGCTATTCTCTGGTCCAGGTGCCGAGGATGAATAGAGCCTAGACATGACACACTGCCTCGATGGCAACAGTTGCTGCTTTGCTAGCAGTCCTCTTGCTGTTCGAAGCATTGTCATTCAGGTGTGAGGGTGAAAAATTGAGACTCCCTTGGGCTTAGTTGGTGATGGAGTGCGCTGAAGATTTTGGGTTTTGTCCCAACCACATTCATTACCCTCCACCGAGTCTCGAGGCTCTCATTCGTCAATTCCAAAATTTAACAGGTTTTCACCACAATCACCAAAACTCCAGCACTTGAGTGACAGTTTTTCTCCTTACTCAAACCACACACATCACATCAATGTTCCGACCCGTGTTCACCTCATCTGTGGCTTTGCGTGCCGCTGCTCGACGAAGTTATGCCACTGAAAAGGCCGTCAAGGTCCCCGTTCAATTGTTTGGTTTGGAGGGCTCCTATGCCACTGCTTTGTACACTGCTGCCATCAAGGAAGGATCCTTTGAGAACGTCGACAAGGCCATCAACAGCATCAAGTCCACCGTCGAGACCGATTCTAAGGTTACCACGGTTTTGTCTGACCCTTCATTGAGCTCTGATGACAAGAAGAAGGTTGTTGACGCCTTGGCTGCCGGCTCCAAGGCCGACAAGACTTTGACCAACTTCTTCCAGGTTTTGGCCGACAACAACCGATTGCCTTTGATTGGAGAAATCATCAACCAGTTCGACATACTTTCTAAGGCTCATTACGGTAAGGTCTCTGCTACCGTCACTTCTGCTGCTGCTCTCGACAAGAAGATTCTCAACCGATTGCAGACTGCCATTGGTGGTTCTTCCTTTGTTGGAAAGAGCAAAACTTTGGAATTAGTTAACAAGGTCAATCCCGATATCCTTGGAGGTCTGATTGTTGAAGTCGGCGATCGAACTGTTGACTTGAGTGTATCTAACAAGATTGCCAAGTTGAACAAGGTCTTGACTGATAGCGTCTAAATAGGCTACATAGAGCATGCAAAAACTAAGAATTCAACTTTTCGAGGAATTTCGGTCTATCTTTATAGACTTATAAACGGCGCGTCTACGCTTGCACAATAACATGCAACATGTTAGGACGCGGTCATGGGTCTTGGTATTTGTAGTACATGACATACCTAATGTGATTTTCAAATCCAGCCCGACAACTATTTAAGTAGCACTTTGCTCCCTTCTCCTCTCTTTCTATCTTTTCTCTTTCTATGTAGGCACATTGCCCTACAAATAGATCTATGTATTTTGGAAAATTCATGTTTAGTAATACTATTTGCTGTGAACTTTGATTGTTTTCATTGTGAGGCTCATCCTCCGATGATGTATGTACTGATAGGTTTATTATATTCATAAACGTAATCTTGTCTCAATCTGTAGCCATGAGCATTGCTAACGAGCCCTTGAGCTCACAAGCAGAAAATGTTCATTTGCCTGATTTGTCAAACTCGATTTTGACTAAGGGCCAGCGGGTGTTCTTCCACCAAATGCCGGATATTCATCCAGCGTTTCCTGATCGAAAGCCCTCGCCGAAGATAGGCAAAGGCACCTACACTGCGCTGCGATTGTATAGTACAAGAGCCAAAAATGTGGATATTGAAAGTCGAGTATTGTTTGTAGGACCTATTCCCAATTTCTGGATGAAAAGGAACCGAAAATCATGGACGACAAAGCTTCTGAAAGGGTCTTTTTTTGATACTAGACGGTTTGTTGCTGCTACTGGCGGTGCACAAGGATCTACGACCACTGCGGCCGAGCTGAACAGGAACACATTATCTAGAACATTTGAAATAGTGGATACTGATATAAGCGACTCCAGTGAAAATGCTGATGACTCTGAAGCTGGAGAAGGTGATGAGGAAGAACCAGTGTCCTCTTCCGATGAGGAGGGACCGGCCACTGATGAGCGGGTCTTTCCTGACGAGTCCTTGAATGAGCTTTCTCCCATTGAAGGAAGATTGACCGAACCGACCGGGGGTGAGGATTATTCAAATGGAAATATGAGAAAAGGTGCTTCAAATGTCGAGGGATTGGACGACCCGTTTGCTTCTCCAGAGGGCCGTTCTACTGCCAATTCGCCTGTGATGCATAGCAAAAATCCTTCAAATAATGGGGTGAACTCAGAACTTTCTGATGAATCTGCGGAGCATCGTTCCATTTCGCCGCTGCTTAGCAATACTCGTGATACCTCAGACGCTAATGATCTTCCACAACAACAAGATGGGGCGGCATCCTCTTCTAATATTTCAAGTTTAAAAGAATTCGGGTCCCCTCTTGGAGTCACTAGGAGTGACTCCACAGACACCGAAAGTTTTTTCACTGCTAGAGAAAGCATCCAGTCCAGCTCTCAAGGCTCAAATGGCGAACCAGAACCGTTCTACATGGATGCTAATGATGGATCAGCTAGCGATGACCGTGCTAATTCTTTATCCGATAAATCTACTTCTACTTCATCGAGTGATGCAGAATCGATTGCTACCGTCAAGTTCACCGAACATCGGCCAGATCCAGGCCCTGCATCTGCTCGAGAGTACCTGACTGACATTCTGGATAGGCACTCAATCAACGCCACACCAAAAAAGACTAAAGATGACATCTCTTTGAATAGTAGCGTGCATCAGGAGGAAGAAAATATTGCATCATCAGTTAAACCACAAGCTTTCAAGGTGCGTTTTCCTGAGCAGCCTCCTCCGTCCCACAAGCAACCAAAGCCATTTTCCACCGCAACTACCAGATCCAAGGTTTTCAGAAAAGTAACTCGCAGAAAAAAAAAGAGTTCTTTGAAGAAACAAAAAGACAAGTCACAGACACACAAATTGAACAAGGCTCTACTGATGTCCTCCCGAAAGCTATTGAAATCCAAGCAGCATGGAGAGCTGGTCATGGTGGAGAAAATGCTTGTCATGGTACAAAGGACCGATCATGAATATTTGCCTGAAAGTTTTAATGAACTTGATTCCTTTGAATCAAGGGTTATTGATCGCTGGAAAGAGTATATTGTGGTGGTGCGAAACACAGGAGAATATGAACATCCAATTCTTCTTCAGTTCTACAAATCACGATACGTAGAGAAGGTTCAAAAAGATACCTCTTCGCATTCCTCACTTGATATCAAGCTTTCCAGAGATTTTGGTGTAAATTTGTACTCGTCTTTGGATAAGACGCTTGCTCTCTGGTGCAAAGATACTGGTAAAAAGAAACACCATGGTAATAATATTTATTTTCTTCGGACCAGGTCAACACATACTGCACTTCAGTGGCTAGCATTTTTTGCTGGAATTATTGGGGTGCATCCTAGCAATGAGCTAAAAATTGGAATTCCTGACCTGAATGTCGTTGTACATATGGATTTGTCTATCGACGAGTACATGAAAATCACAGAGCAAGCTGTAAAGGACGAAAAGTTGGTGACTTTAGACCATCTAAAGAGCGTTGCATCCAGCCCAAGTATTTTCCGTGAACATCTGCTAAGGATGATTTTGGACCACCTGATGCAAGTTGAACCCCTAAAAAGGCAGATAATTGAGAGATGGATTGAACCAGAAATAAAGGTTGGATTAGCATGGCGCAGGTATGATAGACTGGAATGGGCTTTTACTAATGATGATGTATTTATTCAAACTAGCTGGGCTATGTTACAAACTTACGATATTGAGGTTCACCCGAAGCTGCCGCAATGTCGTACTGTCATGATTGATGGAACAGATGTTGAAGAACCACCAGCCATTGAAGGATTTCTTTCACGAATAACTACTTGGACAGGAGATAAAAAGAAATCATTTTTCAAGAGGCAATACTGGCATACAAATGATAATCTTTTGTTTTACACCCGGCCGATCCGTGCATTGCCACCGCACCCATCTTTGTCAGTCGGCCATTTGGATATGCGAGACGAGACCCAGGTCAAAAAGTTCACAAAGAATCTTCCCCTGTATTACGAGGCAGCGCCTTTTGAAACTGACGACGAGGGAAATGTCCGCTGGCTCGATGGAGACTTGGAAAATTTTCAAATACACGACCAAGCAGCCGCTAACGAAATATACCGTCGAGTATCTACGGTATCTCGATGTGACGGTGTGATTGATTTATGTCGAGTTGTTTCTATTCGTGCTTGTACAGAAGCATCTCACGATGTAGGCCAACAGAATGGCAGAACTATGTCAGATCTTGGCAATCAAAGTTTGAGACAAAGCACCGTTATGCCAGAAGTAGACTTTGAATTAGTTTTTGGGGATGAAGATGAGGAAGCTACGCCAATTGTGAGATTAAGAGCGGCTAATGCTGTTTGTAGAGACCTGTGGGTCAATCGGCTACAGCTTCTTTCAGCATACTGGAAAGCCAAGAGCATCGGAGATAGGAGACGTGTTATTAAACAGCGACAGAAAAATTTGAACATTCTTCATGTTGATGAAGATGAGGAGCCAATGATTGGTGAAAAGACTAGTAAATGGGAGACTGACCAAGGAGTCGCTGATCCTTATGTTTACAACGTCAGCATATATGCTCCTGGAAAGTCGATTTTATTGCAAGGAGTATTGTTCCAAAAGCCAAACAAGTATGCTTCTTTCCAGAAATATTTTGTCATTTTGACACAGACTGAGATGTTACTGTTCACTTATGAACAGAAATATCGAACAGGATCTGCCGCTCGTGGAGCCGTTGTGAATTATGCAAAAGCCCAGACGATTTCCCTTGAAGACTGCTATATATATAGCGGTGCACTTACAAACTTGGATCTGCTGAATCGAGACAGATGGTTTGATTCAGAGCATCCTGGCCATCATGCATTGCCCAGGGTCTATGAAGATGGGTGGAAGTCAGCCGAAGACGAGGCTCTACGATGCTTTGTACTGTGGTTTGGAAAAAAGCGTCCTACAAGAGCTCACAAGGGGAATAACAAGATCAAATCCGAAGTTTACAAAGTGACCGACCGACTTGGGGTCAGAGGTACTTCGATGGTATTCATGACACGATCAAGACAGGAGCGCGAGTTGTGGGTCACCACTATCAATGTTTTGCTGTCGAGAACGCATGCATTTGACAATTTGTTTGAGGAAATTATTATTGAATAAGAGGGCATATCTACATAACGATGGGGAGCCAGTGGAAGGTTGTTGTTCGAGCAAGTATTCTATGCAAGGTAGACATATTTGTTTCCATCTACTCTCTCAAGATATTCTCGATCAATCAGTTCGTCAATGCTCTTCTTGATTTCTGGAACTTTAGGATTAAATCTCTTTCTGGATTGATCAATAGTTTCCTGCAGTAGTTGAGCATGGCCAAGTTCCTTTCTGGCCTTCATGATTCGAACAATAGTGGCTTGCAAGAAAAGTTTTCTATCTTCCTCGATTTTCTTTTGAGTTTCTTCTGTTTCTTGCTTTTGCTCAAATCGAAGAGGGAGGTTCAGGTTTACACGTATTCGCTTGCTTTTGAAATCCAAGTTGAGAGTATAAGTAGTGTCGGGCTCAGGCGTTCTTTCCTCGCTGTGCTGAGGGTTTTCCAATAGTACACGGGCCTTGACCAGAATCGAAAGACTTCCGGCCAATGGTTCATCATCCAAACCGGTAATTTCGCTAAGCTCTTTGTAGGAGTAGGAATCTGCCTCATTATAAGGGAGGAGAATGGCCATTTGGTAGGCAGAGACCTGAAAAGTAAAACCTGCCTTGGAAGATTTTGAAAAATTAGCTTTGAGATCACCCTTGGCAAAATTCCATAGCCAAAATAATTTTCGTCCAGAATGCTTGGATTGATAAAAGCCATGAAATTTGTCAAATGTACCCTTCAAGCTATGAGGAAGATTGAAGTTCACCTTGTGACTAGGGAAGGGCCAGAATCCTTCAGCTAAAACATATGCAGAAAAATCAGTGTCACTTTTGCTGAGTGTGCCTTTGAACTCTGCTTGCATTTCAGATGAAGTTGCCATATCCTGGAACATTCTTTGAAGCTTGTTGGTGTACTCGTAACCACATGCTTCCTTCAGTTTGGTGACAACATTCTCTTCCGCATCTTGAGAAGCCGAAGAACCGAAGACAAGACGTTTGGATAATAACCGGCTATAAAATTTCTGGAATACATCCTTTTCATCCACGAATTGAAAAATTCGAAGAATGTAGTTGATGCGGGTTTCAATATCAGCCTCGTCAATGCCTTTAGAAGACTTTTTCAGCATTGTGTCAGCATAACGGGCAAGCAACTCAGGGGTCTTGGAGTCTCTTCCTGAAGATGCAGGGGGCCTAGCAATGGCATTGTTATTGATGTAGTCTCTGCAGCCGTTATCAAGCGATTTGACCATTTCAGTGTTACTCTCAAAATCCTCCTTCACAATGAGCGTATACTTCACATTAACTTTGAGTAAAGTTTCAACATACACCTTGGGGTCGACTTTAGCACCAGCAAGTTCACCGACAAGTTTATCGATAGAAGCAAAGCCTTGGTTGCTGACATAGTCCTTGAAGATTTCTTGGATGGGCTCGAGTCCCTTGGGTATTCGAGAAAGCAAAAGATACATTCGATGAAAATCTTCATGCCTATCATTTCGCAAAAGAGACTCGAACTCCTGATGCATATCTTGAGCGTGGGCGGAAATGAGGACTTCATCCAGCTTATCGGTGAGCTTTTTCTCAGTGGATTGATGCAAATAAATCACAAGGTTAGCGGCTTCTTGCGCAAGGCGAGACTCTGCTTTCTTCATGTAGGTAACTATACCATTACTGGCCAAAAACTCTGCTGACTCTTGCATGTAGTAAGTGCCAGTGGCCAGAACAAACTTGTTTTCAAAGTATTCCTGGTAGACAGAAAGATTTGTTTTTTTGGTATTGGATTCATCGAGACCCAGTGCAACGAATGATTGAATCACTGTTTTGATGGAGTTGGTGTGAATGATTTCTCCATTACGTTGTTTCTCAATTTGCTTTAGCACAGCAATTACAAGTTTCTCCTGCACTTGATTGAACATGGAGGATTTCCAAGTGACCAGGCACAGAGTGTAGACATCATGGATGCTACGTCGCCCTTCTTCCCGTTCCCGCTTGACCCAGTGACGATTCAAATAGTCAAATATGTGATTGAGATATCGAGCTCCAAGAGTATATCGATCCCAGCACCGAATGTAATATTGAATAAGAGCTTCGTCAGAAAACCCCATTGCCTGTTCCTGCAGCGTGGTCAGGTGGTTGACCAAGTACTTTTCCAAATTCTGGTAAAGATCTTTGCCTAGCAGCTGGGCACCTCGTGCAGCGCCACTAATCCGCGAAGCCGAGACTGTAGAGACGGCAATTGAATTCTGAGCCACGCAAAAGTTGTGGATAGCTGTATAAACATTCATGTACATTCTGGTAGAAATGCCCTCATACGAGATGTCCTGGACGAGAATCTTCTCGATGCCATTTTCAATATAATTCCATGTTGTTGCAAGATCCGCAGACGCTGGTAGAGGGGGGGTCATGTCAGGCATAGCTGGATGATGATGAGAATGATGAGGATGACTATGCAGATCAAAGTTTAAGCAATGGTGATAGCTATGAGAGCGAGAAAAGGAGGAGCAATACAAGTTTAAGCGTAAGAATTGTTTGATATGATTCAGGAGGTTGTAATCGCTCAATTTTGAAGTATCGTTTGATCCCAGACAAAGCTTAGGCTCGTGCTGATGGGCGTATACAGCAAGCGACTGACCGATTGAATCAAGCCAAGCAGATCAATTTCAACCTAACCAGCAAAAATGGATGAATCCTTTGAATGCCAGATGGATAGCAAATCACTACCTAGATTTCTAAGAACGTTCAGGTATGATCAAAGCTGCCTTGATATCTTTCACAGCGATGTGATGGAGTAACAAACAGTACTGTTGTATGATAGAATGTTTACATAACGGGTGGGAGGATCGGCCGAGCGCAGATAAAATGCTGGTAAAGTAGGAAGGAGAGACCATGGAGGGATAAACATCTATATATATATATACAATAAAAGAGCAGTAGAGACTAAGCGCTGGAAACTAACATGTATTTAGTGATTATGCTTCAATATGATATGGGGATTAAAGGGGGAGAGGAGGGGATGCCACAGGGAAATCACGTGACACGTTCTACCAGTCTGAAAATGCTAATGGTAAAAGTAAGGACCCACATGACAAGAACCATGAATAGTAAGCTGGCTAGTCCTCGCTGGCGTTCACAGATAGATGAGTTTTTTGCGACATTGTTAGAATCAAAGTACGGATCACCGGTTTCTTGGCACACCCATGTCTTGTCATAGAGGGTGTTGAAGGTCAGCGACAAATTAGCAGACGAGAAGATAATAAATAACAGATCGAGCATGATGAGTCGAACCTTGGCTTTGGCTTCTCTGAGACCAATGGGTGGAGCCAGATATTCATCGAATGTGATGTATACAAGGTAGACCAAAGCAAAGCATTGGACACAAACAGCCATGATTGTAGACGGCATTTGAGGGATAGCGCCGGTAGAGACTCTGCTTGAATGCACGAAAATGGAACAAGCAAGACCCAAGGCAACAACTGAAAGTACAAAAATCGTGAGACGTAGTGTCAGAGGGACATGTGCATGGTTGAGAAGAGTATGAATCAACCGTATCTTGGCTTGTTTCCGTGAGTCTTTGGACACCAAGTAACGGGTGGGACCAAGAGCATAATCCCCGGCGATGTTGACAACGCCATTTTTCTTGGATCTGATAAGCTTTTTACGTCCCTTTTGCTCATCAGGATCTCTATAGGAACTTCCATTGGCCCCCATCCACGGTGAGCTCAAGTCCTCTTGAGCATCTAGCACCTTTTCATCAACCAACGTCCCCTGTTGATCAAACGGTATTGGCTGGCCAGTCCCAGAAATAAAGCCATTCCAGCGAGATTTGTCCAAAGGCACATGATCCACAATACCTATATTCACCTCATCGTCAGGCGATATCAACTGGGATGTTGACCCAGAATAGTGTCCAAAAGTGGGGGGTGCCCTTGTGGTGGATTGGGATCCAGCAGCATTCAATCCAGAGCCTTTATTTTGAACCCAGGCTGGAATAGGCCGTGCCACTAGCTGGTAGGTACCTGATGTCTGACAAGAGGCGACATCGAAAAATGTCCCATTACTTGCTTGAGGCCGCACAGCCTTTGGAGTCGAAGACGAAGATGCATAAGTAGAAGAAGAGGTTTCCATGTCCAACGAGATCATATGCTGAAGAGCACGCCAGTCACCGATAATAATACAACCAACTATAGCCAGTAGGGCCCTCAGAAGCTGAGGATACTAGACTTTTCAAATGTGGCCAGATAACAGTCCCCTAGTTTCGGTTTTTAGCGGAATATCAGAACCAGTGCGCCGATACTGCTGTCGGTAGGTACCAAGCTCCTTTTGCAAGACAAAACACAGGACAAGAAACAACAACAACCGCCCAAGAGAACAACGATGATAATAATACAAGTGTAAAGCTACTCTTATAAGCACTTGCGCCCCTTTTTCAGCACAATTAACCCCTGCTTGTATGTCCCCTGCTCTGGTCAATTTGCCGGGCCAATCTTCAGCTATGTTATGGTAGTGAAATGAGATGAGGGCCGGCCACTACGTAAAGTACCTGAGTATTGGTGGGAGGTTTCCAAGCGCTGGTCCCAGTTCAGTCGGATAAAATAAGGCGGGACGTGCCGAAAAGGGGGCTGTAGAATGAGATGGGAGAAAAGGAAGGGAAGAGGAACGACCCGAAAAAAATATGTATATATATATATATATGGTGATATATTGATTTATATGGAAAAGAGATCAATAGCATGTGACATCAATCCGGTTTTCCGAGAAGGGGAAGACCTGGCCGATGATTTACTTGGCTACAGATTCGGCATCCAATTGCACAAACCAATAGCCCGAGCAGAGTTGCACATGGGTTGTCGGGGAGAGGGAGAGGGGCATCGGGAAGGGGAGACACGTGACGCACGGCTGGCGGTTGCTTACACTCAGGCTACTATTACTTGAGATTGCTAACTGAGCTTAACAACAGAAAACCACATTTTGTCCGATAGATTCGGGATCTGGAGAGTTTTGGAAGAGTCGGTTGTTGGATTATTTGATCAGAAATGCGTCTTATCATTGTGCCATTGACCGTTAGGCAGAGCCTGTTGTATTGCCAGAAGGCTGGGGGACTGCCTCTCGCCACAAAACGTCCTAGGCTTGATGATCGGTTGGCAGTTCGAGCAAATAAACTATGGAGTGAATGGCAGAGCTCCGAGGTGAAATGGAAGAAAGGGTTGGTGGCTTGGACCAACCGGGTATTGGAGCGAATCAGCTATGATGAGTGGAGTTTGAAGAGCATTCCTGCTCAAAGCTCTTTCAAAAGGCATGAGGTTGAGAAACAGGTGATTGAAGATCGTAAGGATAGCCAAGGAAATGAGATTCTGGTAGAAGGAGTGTCTGTCCAGGTGATTCCGGTGACCTATGTGCCGGCAATTCAGTCGATAGCACAAGTGAAGAGCAAGATGGATTATCTTGTGAATCGGTCCAATACTCACGACAAGAAGTATTTCTGGCTTTCATTACTGGGATCTCCGTTGACTCTGCCTGTTGCACTATTACCTGTTCTGCCGAACATTCCTGGCTTCTATCTGCTATTCCGTGCTTGGAGCCATTGGAAAGCCATGGAGGGTGGAGCTCATCTGCAGTATCTCATGACCAACAATGCTATCAAGTTTGAGACCAACAAGGTGTTGAACGAATTCTACAAGCTTAGGCATAAGGAAGCAGAAGGTGATGATCCTCTTCTTCTCGAGCATGACGGCCATATTGCCGAAGTTGCCAGCATTCTAGAGGCAGAGGAGCTGGAAGATGAGATCAGACGTGCAGTTCATCAGATCAGACATGCCCGAGAAGCTGAAGCCAAGGCCGAGGCGAAAAGGGCTAATTGACAACAAGAGAAACACCGACGATAGATCTGTTGTAAATAAATGTATTTATATAAGCATGATTATAAGTTTAACTGGCCAGTTTGACCAACGGACTGATACACTAAAACACTGCAGGCTGCCAAAAGCCCACAAGAATAACCCGGAATAAACCTTTTCAATGGTGAAAACGATAGTAGACGGCAAATACCACATTTAGAAAAGAAAAACATACTGTCAGGCCCATTCACCCTCATAAGGGAAGAATATTTGGCAAAGGTCCGGCTGGAGTGATGCCAAAAGGATTGTACTTAACATGACTCTTAGTGTAGTGCTTCTTGATATGCTCAAAGTCAGTAGTATCTTTGAAAGCAGGATAATTCCAGTAAAGGTTTCTGAGCCATTTGTGAATAGCAGGGTATCCATTTCGAATGTCACGGATATTGCATTTGAAATGCTGTTGGTAAACAACATCGAATCTCACAATAGTGGTATAAAGACGAATATCAGCTTCAGTGAGTTTTTTTCCAAACAAAAAGTCGCCCTCAGACTCTTCGAGGATCTTTTCTACCCGATCCAAGCTGTCAAACAGCTTGTAGACATTGCTGTCATAAGCTTCCTGAGTAGTAGCAAAGCCGGTTTTATAGACACCATTGTTGATGTCATTATAGACCCATTCATTGAGCTCGTCAATGGGCTTCTGAAGACTCTCCGGATAAATGTCGATCTGACTATATTTGGAAGGAATCTGGTCATTGAAAGCAGTGTTGAGAAATCGAATGATCTCTGAGCTCTCATTGCTCACAACAGTTTCGTTCTTCTTATCCCACACAATGGGGACAGTTGCTCTAGCTCCATATTCAGGATCAGCTTTACGATATAAATCCATCACCCTCTTAGAATGATAAAGAGGATCAGGCTGAGCTCCAGGAACCGATTGAGTATCAGGTGGGAAAGTCCAACCGTCGTCGCCCAAAAACCAATCAACAACTGTAACAGGGAAAAATTCTTCCAATCCCTTCAATTGCCGGGTGATTAGCACTCTATGAGCCCAAGGGCAGGCTAAAGAGACGTAGATGTGATATCTGCCTTTTTCTGCAGGGAAAGGAGCATTTTTGTCCGCGGAAATGACGTCCCGAAATGCACTCTTGTTGGAGTTAGAGACATTACTGCCATTGATCCAGATACACCAGATGCGAACAGAGACTGTAACAAATACTTACAGTTTGACGTCGAAAATGACCGTCACTAGAAGACCATGATTTCTATTTATTAGTGAAGGGATTTCAGAAAAGACAGTCGGTCTTGACTTACTGTTGCCATATTGGATGGTTTTGAGCTTAATGATTTCAGGATAAATGACCTAGAAACAGAGGAAATTATCATTCAAAATTCTTCCGATTTTTTAATAAACCAGAAAAGTATGGACCAAATGAAATAATTCAATGTAGCTTATATACTCAGAGCAAGCTATGGTGGAACCTTGGTTGACTAAGGCCGGGGTAAGCAATACTAATGGCCCGGTCACGTGTGTGGCCGTTGGTAGCCGTCCCCGCCCCCCCGCCATAGTCGAACCTGCATAATAGGAACCCATATGGAGCCTAAGGAATATAGAAAAAACAGCGAAATTGGGATTGTTCATCAGAATGGGCTGCTACAAATCACTGCTTCTATTTGCCTATGCCTCTAGTGGGGCTGTACCACTACTGGTTGTGTATTTGCTGATCAACGCATGACTGTCGACTGAGTAATGGCGATCGGCTCACCACCACCATATGGAAAGGTGGAACTCTAAATAGGTGGCCCGCAGGAAAAATAATAAAAATCTAATGGGTTGGAATTTCATCAATAAGGAAATGAAGATATAGTATTGTCGTGCTTGACCATTGTAGCATTGGAATTATATATTTCAAATCAGATTGCTGCTCAAACAGTACTGCTTCTCCAGACAATCGAACACCCTACCTAGCTAGGCTACAGTCTCTTTCTCTGCAGCTCACGAATTGAAACTTTCCATAACGGCTTGGCCCAGAGCTTGTTGACTATAGGCCGGGCAACCTGGGAATCACGCAGTTATAGCATGCTTGAGCAGTTTATAACTATAGTTTGGAACTAACTTTCTATATTTTGTCTACCTGCTACCCAGCAATCTTACTTGTATTTCGTCTACTTGCTACTGCTACTTACTACAACAACTTGAACAATTATCCCTTTTCCGTCACTCTCCCCAACCTCCCATCCGATTCCAATCTCTTTGAATTCTCCAATTCGTTCCAACCCGTCTGGTCTGGCTTTCAAACCTTAAAAATCCTGCTGCTGCTGCAGTTGATCTAAGAAGAACCCCGGAGAATCTCAGTCCCAGCATTCCCGCTCAAAACCCTAGCTACATGAGCCAACTCCCACCGACCTACCCCATCCACCCAACCCAACTGTGTGATTTTGTCGCCTTTTTCACCATACTAGCTTTGAAGTAACTATTTTTTAATCACAGGAATCAACGGGCAGATCTATCATTCTTTATTCCTGTGTTGCACAGAAGCCCACACCTGTCTGGAATTGTCTGGAAACCATTGTTTCGCTCTAGTTTTGCTCAAGTTTGATCTGCGTCGGGGTTTACATCCACGGCAAGTTAGAATCAAGACTTGCTGCTTCGGCTCTGTTCCCGTGCGCAATGCGTCTACTATCTGCTATTAATCTGTGGATATGCAGTTGTTTTTTTTTGATAGCGTCTGTTCTAGGTGCTGCTGAGTCCCGAGTGTCTTCTACGGCCGTCTCGGTCGGCTCCTCGGGTGATAATGCTGCTGCTGCTGCTGCTCTAGGATACTCCGATGATAATTTGCATTTTCCTCGTAGAACCATCAACCAGTGGGCTTTGAGTGATTTCTTGCTGATTGGAACTGTTGATGGTTCTTTGCATGCTCGAGACAGGAAAACGGGCCTGGAAATGTGGTCTATCCAGGGGGAAACTCCTCTTGTCAAAGTCGATACACTTCAGAGCCTGGAAGATAAGTTAAAAACCGGGATATCAGATGATTCTGAGGAGAGCGATATCATCTGGATTGTCGAACCTTTAGGAGAAGGTTCTTTATATTATTTCATGCCTTCAATTGGGCTTCAAAAGCTGCCGGTTTCCATCAAGCAGCTCGTGTTGGAATCACCATTCCTTATCAGTGGAGATGACAAAATTTATACTGGTACAAGGTCCACTACACTTTATTCTATTGATGCAAGCACTGGAGAAATCATCAAGGTCTATGGTGCTGGAAATAACAATGCCTTGGGCAAGAACGAATGCCGGCCACTCACTACTGATGATAATATGGACTATGATCAGGAGGATGAAGATTTTAAAGCATGGAAACATGATGGTGTATTTATGATAGGGCGTACCGACTATCACCTTGAAATCCACAATAAGTCGGAAATCATATGGAATGTGACGTTTTCCACATGGGGTCCTAACAACATGGATGTCGATTTGGCTACTCAGCACATCAAGTCACCTGATTCTTTATACGTCACACCTTTGCATGAAAATTCTATTCTAGCGCTATCTGCGAATACCACCGGTAAACCTGCTATTTGGGCTGGTAGTCTTCCATCTATCGCTGTCCATGTCTTTGACGTTTTCCGGTCTCCAGCCGGAATAAATGTCCCCTTGGTGCTTTTGCCACAGCCACATTATCCTTTGGAATCAGGCGATGTATCTCTAGGTACATATGTTGATCGTACTTCTGATGGTCAATGGTTTGCATTATCTGGGCGAAATTTTCCTTCACTAGTGAGAAGAGCCCCTTCTGCTCGATGGCACCCTGGTGCCCATTTCTCCGGAGGTAGAGAAATATTATACAACTCAATTGTCGGAGTGCATTCTGTGGGCCATGAAATGTACACTCCTCCACCGAGAGATGAGTCTTCCAGCTTACCTGCTATTCATAATGAGTACCTTCCAGCTCTGCCTTATCCAACATCATCGTCACCTTATCATCAACAGTATTCTCACAAGGGCTCTACTAGGATGGATCAATACTATGGTGATGGGTATTCGTACCCTTATCGTCCACGTCTTCCTGCACCTTCTACAGCCGATTATCCTACCGTCGATGGTCCTATTAGACAGCCAACATTACCAACGCCAACTTATGGATCATGGAGCCAATTCATTTTGAGATTAGCTGAAAATGTCGTTAGTGTCATTGTAATTGTACTGGTTGTTTTTGTCGCTGCTCGCTTTGGTTGGTTGCCGCAAATGGTGGATTTCTTGGAGAGTTTGTTGCGGATAGTTACTGGAGACAGACGTGAACCATCTCTAACCGAGCTGGACAAAGACAATAAAGTCAGTTCTGAGAGTAGAGCATCAGAAAAGGATAGTGATAACCTGGACCGGGAGACAGATGTGACTGTTGAGCAGGATAAAGTTCTGGATGGCTCCAAAATTGATATTGCTTCTCCTACGACGACCAGCGAGACATTGGTTGAGTTATCTGAAAAGCATGACACGTCATCTGCTGAAAATGAGAAAGACAAGTCAGTTTCTGAAAGCAGTAACAATACCGCTGTCTCGGCAGAAGCTACATTGATAGGCGATGCCGTGACGTCTGTTTCTGTTGATAGTAATGCGAAGCCAAGCGATAAGAGCATTTCAATTGAAGAACCACCCAAGACAGATGGTGAGAAGACTCCAGTCAAGAAAAGGAAGCGAGGAAACAGAGGTGGTAAAAAGATTTCAGCGAAAGCCAAGGCTGTGGCAGCTGCGTCTGCCGCTGCTGCTGCAACCAGCAAAGAAAATGGGGAAGGATCAGCAAATGGTGATGAAGAGGAGGAAGAGGATCCTCATGTTGTGCCGATCAAGAACAACGCTGATATTATTTTGGAGAACGGTGTACGCCAGACCTCGGGTCTGCAAGCTAGTCCATTGACTGTGACGGAAGAACCATTAGGATATGGTAGCCAAGGCACAGTAGTGTTTAAAGGTATATTCGAGGGCAGAGAAGTTGCTGTCAAACGAATGTCTCTTTATTTTTATGATCTTGCTTCACAGGAAGTCACAGTCTTGCAGGAGAGTGATGATCACCCCAACGTTGTGAGATACTACTGCAAACATCAAAGTGACGAATATTTATACATTGCATTAGAACTCTGTCCTGGAACTCTTGAGGACGTCATCAAGAACCCCCTCAGATTCAGTGATCTTGTTGACCGAATGAATCCTATTCAGGTACTTCATCAGATTGCCAGCGGTTTACATCATCTTCATTCTTTGAAGATTGTGCATCGGGATATTAAACCGCAAAATATCCTGGTTGCTCCACCTAAAAAGCTCCACAAGAAGGGACCGAACAATACAAGGAAGGAAATTCTTGGACAGGCTCGTTTGCTTATATCAGATTTTGGATTGTGCAAACGATTAGAAGGAGATCAGAGCAGTTTTCGACCCACTACAGCCCAGCCCGCTGGCACTGCAGGATGGACTGCTCCCGAGATTTCTATGGGTAGCAGATACCCAGATGTCGAAGGAAATAACGCATCATCTGATTTGGTGGTGGAATGGTCAAACAGTAACAGGAGGCTCACGCGTGCTGTGGATATTTTTTCTATGGGCTGCGTATTTTATTTTGTTCTATCGCGTGGTGAACATCCGTTTGGAGTCAACAGCAAGCGTGAAGGCAACATTGAGGAGAATATTTATGATTTATCAGAACTATCTGACTATAGCATGCCGAACAATTTTGAGGCACAGGATTTGATTGAGAGGATGATAGCTTTCAACCCAAAAGCTCGGCCTGATGCTGGCCAGGTTTTGCTACATCCCTTATTTTGGTCCCCCCACAAGAAATTGGAGTTTTTATTGAAATTTTCAGATCGATTTGAGAACGATACTCGTGTCGAGCATTCAGACCTTTTGGTATTATTTGAAAAGAATGCCAAAAGCGTCACAGGTGATGACTGGCATGTAAAATTGGACCGTGCATTTATTGACAGTCTCAACAAGTACCGAAAATATCATGGGGACCGGTTGATCGATCTGCTGCGAGCCATGCGAAACAAATCGCATCATTTCAACGACTTACCGCCTTCTCTTCAACAAAGTATGGGGCCGGTTCCAGAGGGCTTTTTGCATTACTTTACGAGCCGATTTCCAAATCTTCTCATGACAGTATACTACTTTGCAGAGGAGAATCTTCGTAATGAACAGTCATTCCGGCCTTATTTTGAGGAAGACGAGGAATGAGATCCTGCTGCAAAGGAAAAATGTATATAAGTAAAAATAATTTATTGACATGTTGTATGACTGACTGACTGACATTTCACTTCTCTTAGCTGCTGCTCAATTCACTTACCACCCATCCACCCACCCACCATCGTGAGTATGTACGGCTCATCATCATCGTCATAAAGAAATTGGAAAATAACTTTGACATTAATCGTACTGCTCAATATAACATGGCACCTCGAACCAACCGACAGATCCTCACCAGAGGTGATGATGTGTATGCTCGTAAAAAGGAGAATAAGAAGAGCAGAGTAGCAGAGGTGACTTTTGACCGGGATGCACGAGCGTAAGTTGGATGATGTACTTGGGATCAAGTTTGCATTCGTCGCAATGATGAAATTTAATTCTAATTGTTTTTTTTTTTTATAGGGAGTATTTGACGGGATTTCACAAAAGAAAGCTGGAGAGAAAGGAGTTTGCGGTGAAGAAAGCAGAGGAGCAGGCAAGAAAGGAGAAGTTGGAAGAGCGACAACGAGTTCGTCAGGAACGTAAGGAAACTCTTGCAAAAGAGCTAGAAAAATTCAACCAGGCCATGAAAGAGATTGGACGAGAAGATAGTGACGAGGAGAGTGATGTTGACTGGTCGAATGGTACAAGCAAAAAAGGTGACGAGGGAGGTGACGACTACTCGGACTGGGAAGGTTTAGATGACGACGATTCACCCAAGCCTATTTTGAAGCGACGACAGAGCTTCCAAGATGAGGATGGTGCAGAGACTACAGTTGTGATTGAAGAAATGAATGGCGCAGTGGACGATCTTTATGTTGACATGACCAAGAACCGCAAGGTGCTCAAGGAGAGCATGGAACGGGCGAAACGAAGTGCCATAGTATCAGGAGCAGTGACCAAGAAGCCGCGAAAGAAGTTCCGATATTTGAACAAAGACGAAAGGAAAATGCATAGAACCAAGGAGCGAGCTGCTCATCAGCGAAAGCGAGAGCATTAGCAGAAATGACAAATGACACTCATGTTGTGCTTTATGACCTATTTATAAATTAAAATACAGATGAATACGTCGTTCCGATTCGATGCAGTAGGATGATCATGAGAATGCGTTTTCTCCCCAGCATTCCTTGTTCTTTCTTTTTCATATTTTTTTCATGGTTTTTTTCCGGTTCAATATGTCTCCTTTGTTTAGGTTCCTTTGATGTTTCCACTACCTGATTCAGTCTCGTCCATAGCATAGTTGAGACTTCGGATGCTCTTGACCCATTCTGATTCGACGCGGAAAAAAATCCAAAGCCATCTTCTAAAAACTTCTAGCAGGCTGAGAACAAAAAGTCCACCCTCTCTATCTGTGACTTCATACCAGTGGCTGGACATTTTGAGAGACCATGAGAATCGTAGCACATAATCGACCACTATAGCAATATAATATAAATGCTTGGAGCTGAAATATAGCACCGGTCTCAACCCTCCAACTCGTAAGGCCTCTTTGCTCCTCAACAATGCTAGATCCCAATCAAACGTTATATCCCATATGAACGAATAAGTAGAATTGACAATCACGCTGAAAACCCATAAATTCCATAGAACAGTGTCGCTCAAAATCGAATTGTCATTCGCAGGATCACTGGCAAAACGCCGCTGTAGCGCAGAAAATACTATAACGGGAAATGCCGAGAAGTATTTCAATGCATTGAATAGATGGATCTTTTGATTAGTTTGCAAATACTCTCCAGTGCACTGTCGGAAACGAATTAGAAAAGGAATAGCCGACACAAGCGGCACCATATAATGGCCTCCGCAATGTCTATCAGGCATACCGATACAGGTGTTGCGATGCAGAAGCGAGCAGATGGTGATGCTCAGATCAACCAGTGTTTTCCCATAGGAAGTGAGAACATCAGCAGCTAAAACATCACACAGCCGATATTCAGAATCGAGTCTGCCAAGAAGAATGCGATGCAAAATTTTGCTGAAACGGCCCCTGCCGTCCGAATGGAAATTCGAGATCACCCGTGGATAAAGAATGCTAACCACGAGAGCTATGGCTGAGATCCAGGCTATCACGTCACCGAGTTGCAGAGGATTATTGAACCCCGGCTCTAAAGCCGGAGATATGCTTAAAACCATCCAGTAAGCAGAAATACTCAATGCATAAGCTACTGTAAGAGTCTTCGCGTACGAGTATATGGCACGATATAGTTCATTCCCATGTTTCTGATATCGCAACAAATAAGCCATGTCAACATGGGCTGCAGAAAGAGCCTGGACATTGGCACCCCATCCCCAAACACCTAATATGATTTGAAAAGCAATTCGGTATGGAAGGGGAAAATAGATATCAAAGTCATGATGACTTTGAGATGATGCCATTCCTACTTCTAAATGGACAGCCACCACCACTCAATGAGCTACAAAGCAAAACTCGATTCTATATAAAAAGAAACTGAAAAATGATCTCTAGATAGTTTCACTGTAAATGAACTCCGGTGCTGTGTCACCAAATTTAAGAATCTGCTCTTGGATCAACTGCACTTCCGACACCTTGTCGTTTAGGAGATGGTAAGGCTGAAAGATGATTCGATGGGGAGGACGAATGATAAAATAAACTACGAGTGTTTAAAAAATGTTTCAGAGCCCATTTAGAAAAAAAAAATATCGACTGTGACTTTATTAGACTTTTTAAGTGATGCATTACAATAGGAAGATATGGAGAGTGAAATATTCTGAAGAATTAGCCTCTGGTATTAAAATACAGTTCAACTTTGAGCATCCAACTCAGTAGCATTTGAATATACGTTAGAATCTTCGATGAAAACCGTAGTCAACACCATCATGATTAGCATGGAATGTATATGTTGTTCATCAGCGAAGGATGTCTATGTTGAATGGTATGGGGAATTACCTACCATACCGTGAGGGAATTATTAAAAAGGGTATTTGTAATTATCTTATATCATTTTTTACACTAGAATCTTGTTAATAATGTTCACAAAAGGGAAAAAATCCTCAATATCAAAGAGCCTCAGAAAATTCCGTTTGGCTTAGGAGGTCGAATCGTCAAGTTATTTTCCACTTCCGATTGGGGCGACAACAAGGTCATCAGGGGCAAGTATTTGAGGGGCATGTAGTAAAATCACTTACTTTCTATTTAAGAGCATGCAGCTTCTTCTTGATCAGAAAAAGCTGCCAGTGCTGCAATTGCAGCAAATGCTGTTAAGAAGAAGGATTGGTACTGGAGAAGTTTTTTCCTCTTATAGGATGGTGGGAAGCATCTGCGGAGATGCCTCATAGGGAAGCACCGCAGATTTCATATTATGATCCGCGTTGCTACACCATCACCACCGCGGTTTTTATGAAAAACATAACCAACAGAATATATTTACAAGGATCCCTTTTGGATCTCTAGTGATCAGTCGAGTGACTCATTATATATTTGACCGCCAAGCGTTTGCATTTTGTGACCAGCAGTAGCAGCATGCCGAGCAGCTTCACGAAACAGCAGCTGGAGATGCTCAATCATCGCAAAGAAAGTCACACTTCACCTTTGTCTGTCATAGCACACGTTGATCTGGATGGATTTTATGCTCAATGTGAACAAGTACGTCGTGGTTTGTCCAAAGAGGTTCCTGTAGCTTGTCGTCAGTGGAATTCCTTGATTGCTGTTAACTATGCAGCAAAGGCTCATGGCATTTCGCGACATGACAATGTTGAAGAGGCGAGAAAAAAGTGTCCCGAGATCGTTTTGGCACATGTCGCTACTTTTAGAAAGGGCGAAACGACCTGGGCATATCATGATAACCCCACAGCTGCCGAGCACAAAGTATCGCTTGATGCTTTTCGTCGCGAAAGTCGCAAAATCTTTGGCGTGGTGAAATCTCATGCCAGTGTAGTCGAAAAAGCTAGCATTGATGAAGCATTTATTGATCTTGGATCTACAGTTTATAAACGGGCATTAAACTTGTTTCCCCAACTCGAAACTGCTACTGATGCACTACCTGACTGCCCTTCATTAGAAGATATCAAGAAACTTGATCTCGAATGGAAAGGCGTTCTAATTGGATCTGAAGATATCCAAGACTGGGATGATATATTTATTCTGCTTGGATCAGTGGAGGTTGCTCGTATTAGAGCAGACATTCTAGATCAGCTTAAATATACGTGCTCTGCAGGAGTCGGTAGAAACAAAATTCTGGCAAAGCTGGGTTCTGGTACAAATAAGCCAAACAACCAGACGATTGTCAAAAACTCTAATGTGGATGAGTTCTTGGATAATAGCGAGATAAAAGATCTCTGGGGGTTTGGCGGAAAGCTGGGTCATGAAATATACAAAGAATTGGATGTTCCTGGAACCAAGTCAATTCCGTATCTCCGAGGGTTCACTCAAAAAGAGATGGAAGCAAAACTGGCAGACTCTTTGCTTGCTTTCAAATTGTATAAGATTATTCGAGGGAACTTTGCCGCCCCGGTGTCTACAAGAATATCTATCAAATCAATGAATTCCGTGAAGCAGTTTCCCAAGCCGCAGAAGACCATCGAGGATTGTCGAGCATGGCTGAGAGTATTTTCTGCTGATATAGCTGCACGATTACTAGAGCTAGAAGAGGAGTATGAAACGACCGTCCGGCCCAAAGTTCTAAGCATTCACTTCAACCTGCCATACAAGAAGCCAAGATCTCGACAGGTCCCTTTTAGTGCTCCTCCTAGGAGAAACTTTGAGCAGCTCTATTCAGATATTTCAACTGCAGCTTATGAGCTTTTTCAAGCCATTTTTTCTGAAGGAGTCATATTGCCCGCTGCCATGCTGACTCTGACTGTCACTGGAATTGAGTTTCAAAGCAACATGAATAAAACGATAGAAAGCTTTTTTTTTGGGCATCAAGCTCAGAGCAATTTGACTACCAAGAAAAAGGACTTTGGCCAAACCAACAGCGAGCAAGAAGCATCCATAGACCACTCACCATCCGACGACCAAAACAATGATAGCGGACTTTTTCTATCTGATGAAGAAGAGGAGTCAGGCGCTCCCAAAGATGATTCGGTCACAATTCCCTGCTCAAAATGCCACAAGAGGATCACATTAGATGATTTGGATGAGCATAAAGATTGGCACTATGCCAGAGAATTACAAGACGAATGGATACGCAAAGAACAACCATCTGCAAACTCGGCCAAACGAACTAAAGAACAAGCGTCGTCTAAACCGAGTAAAAAACCTGCAAATAATAAGGCAAAGCCGAAACGAAAAACTGGTAAAGATCAGAGTATAATGAGCTTCTTCGGCAAAGGCAAATAAACAGATATAAACAGAATGACAGCTATAAGTGTATTTATTGCGTGTTTGAATATATGCTAAAATAAATAAATGACCAGTAACATTAGCTTCTGGAAAATGCAGCCTCTTTGACAAGGGTTTCCGTTGCAAGTGTTTGAGCCATTCGCTCTCGTTGATGTAGACGCCTAGAAACATACTCGTATTCTCCTCGAGAACGCAGAATACGAAGAATTATATCTTCGGTCTGAGGCAGATCTCGCATAGCATGCTTTAGCTTCTCCTTCTGCTGCTTTTGCACCGTTCTGTTTCGATGCGCCATGACTGTGTTTGAGCGTTGAATCAACTCTGGAATTGCATATCGTGTTTTGTCCTGCATGGATTTGAAGCTCATCGAAGACATTTTTTCGCTTTCTTTTTTGAGCTCTGGCGTAGAGAGATCATAATAGACAGGGATGGTAACGAGAAGCTGGTATTTCTGACTCTGAAGAATCTCCATTGAAGGACCCGCCCCGTCGTGATGGAAAAAGTCCTTCAGAGCACCAAGCCACGTGAAAACAATATCAGCTTCATTGGAGTTGAGCTGCTGCTGCGGAGTTCTTTTCGAAGAAAGTGGAGGTAACAGCATTCCTTCGATTGTCTGAAGAATGACCTTCCATGTCTGCGTCATAACCTTGATCTTCAGCTCTTCAGTAAGGCCACGGGCAAGAATTGCAAAATTGTCATTGAGATAATCGAAAAGAGGATTCAAAAAGTCTTCGATTTCCTCTGGGGTCAATCTTGTGTTTTGATTCTTCTGCATTGCTGCAGACAGGGCACCAGCAGCACCTGAGATTCTTGTGTTGCTTAGCCAGTTACTCACTGCTTCCATTCCAAACTTACCACCTCTTAACGATCTCAAAGTTTGGGGTGAAATGCTGTATTTGATGAAAGCTGTGAATTTTTCAACAATCATTCGGATCATGTCAGCCTCTGTACGAGCTAGGGTTCGAAAAGCTTTACCAAAATGAAATCGTATATCGTCTCTTTCGGAGTCCATGCTGATATTGATAAGAATTCGCCCCTGTGTATCCAAATCCAGCCAATAGTCTTGCGAGCCATAGTTATTGAATGCGTGTGGATCAAGACGAATAAAAGCACGACCACATAAGTCATGGTTGGATATACTATTTTCATCCCAAATAGTAGCTGTCAACCACTTCGGACCAGTCGTGGCCATTTCAAAAGTTTCATTCCACACCGGATTAAGATCTTCGTAAATTGTTCGTGTTTTACCCACAGTCTTGCGAGACACTTGATCCATCAGAGTCACGTAAGGGTCACTCAAGCCATTCATATCACATGCTTTCAAGCCTTCAGCTTGAATGATTTTAACTGTGAATAAATAGCTACTCGTTTTCGGAATACTCTCCTTTTTCTCAATTATTCGAGCCATTTTCTCGCTGTTTATTTCCCCTTCAAGTTTATCCAACTCAACCTGCATCCTTTCAATGTCATTGAGCTTCACGCATGTCTCCTTCATGAATTTGTAAGGTACAATAATTTCTTTTCCATTAACTGCAGCTTTAGCCATCTGTAGCCACTTTTCCTGCCTGCTTTTAATCTGTACTTGAGGTTCTTCGCCAGCATGGAGTTCAGCAGCAAACAACACAAACAATGAGCTGGCGTAGTGGCATATAGAACCTGAGATTCCCTTCATAATAATTGTGTAAAGCTTCGCGAGATCAAACTGATCTCTCCAGTCAAGATCTCTTAGAACCGACATCGCACCATTGAAAGAGGTCAGCATGTCAGTTACTGATGTAGAAAACATCAGGTCATCTTCTTCACCGACGGGAGTAAAGCTGTCAGCAGCAATTGCAGGATCAACCCAGGTTTGTGCCAGTTCTGCACTACTCTCAGCCCACTGATAAATAAAAGGACGAAAGCTGTCTTCTAGCTTGAAACCAAAAGCAAGCTCTGAGACTTGTAAGAACAAATCACGAATTTCCGCCAGCTTCTTATAGAGCAGCATCATCTCATCAAACGCTGGCTCTTCGTTTCTTGCTTTAAAATGACTCATTAAATGCATAAACATTGATTTTGAATCAGCAGAAAATAAAGTCAAGTGCCGCTCAGAGCAAACATGCCCTATGCTTATGCTATCAAAAAGGGCCATAGGATATTTCTTTTGTAACTTTTTTGCAATTCCTATCAGCTTGTCTGCAAGATCAATGATGTGAAGAGGGTCAAGTGTGTGGTCACGAGGAATATCATCAATCAAAGCATCATACTTGCGTTCTGCAGCTAGCAAAAGAGTCGCTTTTAATTTCTTCAACTGCTTGAGCTCAGGTTCTAGAGGATCAGCATATCTGAGTTCAGCAGCGTTTGGAAATACCTCTTCATCTAGTACCTGTAGGTAGGGCCCAATTTTTGGAGGAGAAGGGTCGAAGATGTGCAAAAGAGTGTCGTCAATTTTCTCAAGCATGTGGTGCTGGATTTTAGACAAAGTGGTCAGAAAAAGAGCTTTGTCACAGCTTGGCATACTGTTAGGATCCCACTGTATTTTGCCATGCTCTGTAGCAATGGACCGTGCTGTGTTAAAAGCATCCAAAAGCTGATCAAGAGAAAATGTTGACTCTTGATAAAGATCTAGAGCGACTTGCAGTAATATTAAGCCCCTTGTGCTAGCAGGTATTCGCCAGATGTTTCCAGTACGTGTCAACAGCTCCATAGAGGCCTTGGAAATAAGAAAAGTGATATGCTGTGGATTTACTGCTGCCTCACGATCATT
This sequence comes from Zygoascus hellenicus, assembly GCA_030564625.1. Taxonomy (NCBI): domain Eukaryota; kingdom Fungi; phylum Ascomycota; class Dipodascomycetes; order Dipodascales; family Trichomonascaceae; genus Zygoascus; species Zygoascus hellenicus. Next base: position 138,633 of record JAJLWE010000016.1, read on the forward strand.
GTCTTTGAGATCACGTTCCAGACACCTATGTAAAAGATGCTTGAAGTAAGAAGCTGGGTCATTGGGAATGTAAAACAAATCTTCACCCATCATTCTGTTAGATTCTGACACGGGGGAAACACCAGATCCTAAGGTACGATAATAGGAGTCAGTGACCTGACTGATGGCAGCAAGCTCAGAATTTTTCCAGGACTCAAAATCAGCCGAGGAGGCAAAATCTATGATCTTGTAAACACTATGACGGTTATAATCTCGAAGATCACGCTCCTCAGCTCTCAACTCGGAGATGAGTAGCTGGACAGTGGCTTTGTCTTTTATCGAGTCGATATCACGTTGTAATTCAGAGTTAGCCACCAGCAGTAATCTACCGATATCCTTTGCCAGCTGCATATCATTGTAATCAAATGTAGGCAAAACGACTGGCCGGGATCCGTCAGAATTGGTCTTGGGCGCGAGAGCAACTGTTGACGACTCTAGCGCTGAAACATAGGAATTGAGCTGTGAAATCAAGGAAGGGCACTCCTTGGCCAGTCCATTGTTATTTATCAAAGATAAGAGTAGGGATACAAATTCGGCAGCTTGTTTGTCCAGAAGAGTACGGGCTTGGCCATGCTCGATTGCAGCTTTGTTGAGCTCCTTTGCAGCGCATGACATGAACATCATTATAAGATCCTCAGCCCGACGAGACTCTTTGAAAGACTTTTGATGATCTGGAGAAAGTAATACAGCATAAAACGAAAGATACGATCGTTTTAAAAGAGGGTCGTCAACCCGATATTTGTCGGATTTCACTGCAATACCTTTGAATCGGTGAAGCAACAGTTTGTGCACCTCCTTAGGGAGCTTAGAATCGCCAAAACTAGGAGGGACAGGTGAAACACTGTTCACACTACTATTTGACTGAGTCAACGACAGCATATCTTGAAAAGACGACGACCTAGAGTGAAGTTTTGTAGTAGGTAATGCCAATGTGGAGCTGTTCGACTGCACTTTGGCCATTTCTCCAGATCGGAATTTAGGCTGACTTCTGTAAAGCATGACAGCTAGCCTGAGCAGAAACGGATACAATGCAGCATCACTGACGTTCCGAGTTTCTAAAAGACGCCATGAAGGCAAAGACGCCATAGGATCGGGATGATTTGCCATGGAAGTCATGGATGTAGACGTGGACATGGACGTAACAGTAGCCGCGGATGACGACGACGACACTGCACGACGCGGCACAGACCGCTGAGCAGATGCTGGCATTGGAGTCAATTGAGTCCCCCAGCAGACAATATTCACAGCTTTTCTTCTCCTATTCCACACAACCAAAAGTGGTGGGTCGGTGGTTAAAATGCTCTCCTAGCTAGCGCTGCGCTGCTTAGTTTCGTAGGTGGAAGGCCCGCCCACCACCACAGTTGGGACCTTAGCAGAATAAGCTCAGGAGCAGCTCCGGCGTAAGTTCCCCACAAAGCATAGACAGGCTGAGAATGAGTGACAAGAGGTTTTCGGCAGCAAGTGCGCCAGAAATAAGTGAGTAAAAAATGAGCAAGTGTTGAGTAGGAGGGAGAGATTGAAAGGGCAGGGCTACTCTGAAAGGAGGGAAGGAAGGGGAAGGGGAGATGAAATGGGCTTGGTGCTAATCAAGCAGTTCGGGCAAATCTCAAGGATTTGCAGATGGAGACGGCCTTAAAGGACCAGTTGGTGTCGCTGCTGGAGACACTACGGGTGGGGCCTCGGCTACTGCGTTTGTACTCTGGGGAACTTTCTGATGCTGTGCATTTATTATATTTGGGTTTGACTACTTTGATCGGATCACGGACTCTTGGAGAGGAATATTGTGATTTGTTTTATCCGTCCATGCCTGGGTTGGGCCGACGAGTGGGGTTTGTGCTGAGCTCGAGTTTCGGTGGGATTTTGATCAAACGTTTGGCTGCCAAATATGCGGCCAAGTTGAAGTTGGGTGCAGATTTGTCTGATGATACTAAGGAGCGATCTAAGTTGGCTGGGATTATTGCCTATGGTATGAAATTGGTTTCGTCCATGTCCATGGAGTCCTTGGCTACGGCCAATTTGGTGCTATTTTATTTCTATGGGTCGTACTATCAGATTTCTAAGAGAATTTGGAATCTGAGGTATTCTTTTGGCCATTTGGTGGACCCTTTGCAATCTCAAAATGGATATGAGTTGCTGGGTCTGTTGATAGTCGTAAGGTACCTCGGCAAGCTGGCAATGACTTATAGGCAGTATCGTCAAGATCTGGCCCTGAAGCGGTCGTCTGATGGGAATGACAGTAAAATTATAGAAAAACAGCAAGAAGTGTCTGTGATTGATCTTGCGGATGACTTGGCTTTGCCTTATATTCCTGCTGCATCCAGGACATGCACATTGTGCTTGGAGATGATGAAATCACCAACTGCCACTCTTTGTGGCCATATATTTTGCTGGAAGTGTGTGACGGAATGGTGCAGGGAAAAACCAGAGTGTCCATTGTGTCGACAAACATGCTTGGAGCAGAATCTGCTGCTTCTCAGTTGAAAGACCTGACTAGCAAATTGAACTGGAGAAGCAGAAAAAGACCCGAAACATGTGGCTCAGACGACTTCCCTATCACTATAATTTATAACGGAGCTAAGTTGCCAGCTTTATTGCATTATTCTAATAGTATACTCTTTTAGCCAAAAAGTAAACAAAAAAATTCTATTATTATGCAGCAATTGGTTGACGGCTCCTCATGTCGTCCAAGATTTTTAACTGAACGCACTAAATTGATAAAGAACCTTCTTCTTTCCTTTGCCCTTATTGGCGATCCCGATTTCAGGAAGCTCTTCAGCAGAAGGAATGGTCTCCGCTTTTTTAGGTCCCCATGCTGACTCCTTTGGGGTGCTGCTTTGTGATGCAAGTAGGTTTCTGACCGGTCGGTGTTTCGATGCAGCTGAAGGTAGAGCAGGGAAACTAGCCGGGTCTACTTTTTTTGTCACTGATGATGGTGCACTGGGTAAAGCATTTTTCATGCCAGTAGTTGTCTTCGGAGCTGAATCGATGGAGTAATCTGGTTTGGGTGCAGAATTGCCTGGTCTAGAAGCAGTCAAACTAGACAGCTTCGTCAAAGGCTTGGCTGTTCTAGATGAGCTGCTAGCTGGCAAGGCAGGAAAACTCGAGTCGCTAGATTTCAATGAGTTGGTTTTGAGAGAAGTGTTTCCTTTCCAAGTACCATTGGTACCAGAAATCGGTTTTGAAATGTAGGCGGAGTTCAGGTTTGCAACTACCCGCATATGATTGAAAAGTTCATCCACCTTGGCTTGTAGCCTGCTGGATTTTTGGCGATCGCGAAGTTCAAGAGTTCGCGAAAATTCATGCAAAAGTACCTCCAATTGTTCATCATCACAATCTGAGAAAATATTTCGATACTGCGAAATGAGCTGGTCTTCAGACATGGACCTTGAGTTTATATATTTGTCATTGACTTCATCAAATGTTACTCGCTGCTCAGGCTTTCGTTGCAAGAGAATCTTCACACGCTCGTCCAATCTTCGTGATATGCTATTGATGGTCTCATCTTGCGTAGGCAAGTTGCTGTGAAACGTGGTGACATTTGCCGGCTGACGGACGGGCTGCTGTTGCTGCTGCCTTCTGCTAGATGATCCCAGCTCGGGAAAAGCATCTGCGTTTGTCAACAGACTGGAGGATGAGCCACGGTACTGAGTAGTATTAGAGCCCGAGGTGCTGTTAGGGATGGTTGATAGCTCCGAAACATATTTTTTGCCTCCTCGTTTCAACCCAATATCAGCGTCGATAATCAAGGGAGATTTCGACTTTCCAATGATTTCTTTATGTTCTTCCAGCATGTGATGCTGAAGTTCTTCCTTGTGTCTGAACACAATAAACTTCTTATCAACGCAGGACTTTACCTGACAAGCATAATGCTCTTGGTTGAAATGCTCCTCCAAAGCCTCGTAATCCTTGAAAAACTTAGGTGCTTGCGTAGGATTATCTCTTTCGCAGATGAAGCATTTCTCGTGCTGTCTAATACAGTGAGCCATTAGCTCGTCATTGGTATAATAACGCTTGCCACAGAACTGGCATTTAGGATGGCCCGCAAATCCTCTTGCTTTGTCGCCATCCTGTTCATGAATTCGAAGCTGTTTCTGAGTGTAAATAAGCTGTTCAAACGGAAATGCCTGAAGATGAGTAATGCACAGATCACAATATCGTTTGTCATGCTCCTCCCGGACATGACGCTTCAGATCAGACCATTTAGTGAATTCATTCAAATGATCCGGGCAATGCCGCACTCTACAAACAAATTTCAAAAGTCTCGCAGTCTTATCCTTGTCACTTTCGTTTGTAAAATTGATGCCATGCAACTTATCCTGAGCCGACAACTCTGCACCAGAAAAATCGGCAAACGACTTTCTACTAGTATCGGAAGAAACGACGATTTCTGGACATTCTGTCCGACAAAACAGACAATTTTGGTCTTTTGCTAGAGCTCGTCTTCTCATTGAGCATTTGTAGCACAAATTATGGCTACAAGGATAGTAGGCCTTCAGAACTATATGCGATGAACAAATATGACATGGATCAGAATCATCATTCAGCGTCTCGTCTTTGTCATCTATGGGAGAAAATGGAATAGCCTTTTTGGCCAAGTTACTCTTGCTCGGCTTGGATTTTCCGCCCGATTCTTTAGTTGCATGATCCCTGGATCGGTCATGTCGCGGCTTGGATATCCGTATACTACCGACTTCCTCAACCTCTGCTTGGCTAGACATGTTGATTTTATATGAAATAAGGGTTGGAAATACGGGAATGAAGAGAGATCGGTTGAAATCAGCAGCGAACGACAAATCAAATGCTGGTGAGTCGACAAGTGTCGAGTGGTTGTCATGACAACACAATACTCCCGAAGAATAGCTGCTTATGTCACTGCTCTGATTCGGCTTCTTATTTCAGCCTATTTGGGAATCTCCGACATGCAAACATTTGGAGGACATACAGATGTATGTATGGAGTGGACATATCGTGGTTGTTTCAAAGAGTTGCAATTTTTGTATAGAAGAATAGTTATGAAGAATAATAATAAGGTGATTTTTATAGAAGATCAGAAGAAAACTGTTCGTGGAGAGAAACTTGGTATGAATATCGTGATAAGCAGTGAATGGTGGATGAGTGGAGTTACGGAATGGAGCGAAAAAGCATTCTGTTGTGAAGAGTACCTGTAGAAAGTATCAATATATTATCTGAATGAGATTGACTGGCAGAAATATATTGAAATAATTTTACATCTGCTCAAATATTTCCAATCCTCAGTAATCCATATAATGTTCAAGTGTGACCCATAAGTGGTGCGGCAACTCCTGGCCAAAACTCACTGATAACGAGATAGCTTTTAACGGTATATATTAGAAACAATGAATGTCTCTGGAACACTGAACTCGCTGAGGATTCTCTATAACCCGTCGTTGTTTTTGCCTACAACTACCATTTCTACATTTGCATCTCTACCAATCCCTTTGCCTGAAAAGGTTTCGGGCACACCTATTAAAGTAGTGCTTCTTGATAAAGACAACTGTTTTGCAGTTCCTCACACCAACGATGTGTTTGCTGAGTACCAGGATGTGTTTGCAAAACTCAGAAAAGAGTATCCTGGTGACCAGCTAATGATTGTCTCTAACACTGCTGGATCTACTGATGATCCAGAGCTTCACCAGGCTGCAGAGCTGGAAAAAGCCACTGGGGTGAAGGTGATCCAGCATCATGATAAAAAGCCAGGATGTGGTGGGGAAATTATCGACTATTTGAAAAAGTCTGGGATTATCACCAAGGCTGAGGAGGTGAGTGTTGTTGGAGATCGGCTCATGACTGATGTTGTCATGGCCAATTTGATGGGATCAGCCTCGGTATGGATACGAGATGGTGTGGTTCCTTCAAAAAGCCCGTTCATCAAATTTGAACATGACTTCTATGACTACATGAGACCAGAATCCAAGGGCGGTGATGAGTGAGTGGCATAGTCGACGAGAGCGGTTGAGAGTCTGCTAGTCATCATCGATCTGCATATACACAACTAATATATCATTTACCTGGCTGCTCAGAAACGACATTTTCAGGAATTGGAATCATATGAATTAATCTAGCTAGTCTGCTAATAAATACCTGTAACAGAACCAGTTTGAAACAAACCAGCTCCTACCTATAAATTAGAATCAGAGTATAACGCCCAACAAGGCTCCGAGTTGACCATCATGAAAAAGATACCTCGACGACTTAGAGCACTTCGTCCTTCTTGTAAAGATGTGATGTCAAGATACTGTTCATGGCAAAAATATCAGTCTTTTGTCCAAATATTGGTTTCATATTCTCATCGCATAACACTTCCCGCTTGTTTTCCGGGTTCTGTAAATTATGCTCCTTAATATAGTTCCACAGCTTTTTGACTGTCTGAGGCCGGCTGAGTTCTGCTTCTCCAAGCAGAGCACTCAGCTGCTGCGATAGGAGCATTGGCTTCTGGAAGGGATTGTTCTTCTGTGCCTCGGTAAGCTCTCGCTTTTCCTTGATCGGCTTCTTGCGGGTAGCACCACCAGATTTGCGCTTTGCACTGGCTCTTAAAGTCCGCTTATTAAGCTCAGAATGTAATTTCGCAGCAAGAGCAGCATCGTCGTTGGCACGGCGGCCTTTTTTGGATTTGGCAGGCCTGCCATCTTCTACATCGCTCAGATCGTTATCTACTACGTCATTTGCCGCATCACTTTCATCTTCCTCTTCTTCAGCATCTTCAATATCAACAGCAGTCTTCTGCCTGCTGCTTTCTTTAGCACGTTTCTCTTGAATTTTTAGATAACGCTCGACGATCACCCCGTCTATTGCTTTCTATGCACCGGTTAGAGCCATTGTGCGTCAAATCATAGTTCCCAAAACTCACCTTATGATCGGAGAGATCTACTCCAAGTAATTCTTGTATGCTTCTGCGTATCTTCTTTGCCGTAATCTTCTCCAAATCGGTTACACCTAACAACGCCTAAATAGAATGTACTGTTAGCCAAGAACATCATTTTCCGATAAGTCAATATTAAACATCATATTATGAGTGATCTTCTTCGATTATTCCGCATTAGTACCTACATCTATGGTTGGAATATACTTCTCCGCATCGAAGCTCATAGCTAGCGTCGTGAGGATGTATGGCGCGTGACACTCATCACATCACTGCATCTTATAGTGGAGAGTGGCTGGCACATCACCACCAAATGGAGCCCAGCCCCAACTAGCGGCTGGCGACCTAATTTAAAGCTATTAGAAAAAAATAAAGTTTCATTTAATTGTACATACAGCTCGTTAAAAACTCATAATATGAGGAATGTGACGACTAGTTATATAGCGACTGATAATGCGACCTGTCTAGTCGATTTATAGGTATGGCATCCACAGATTATCGGTCAAGGCCAGGTGCCGGGGGTTTACTGCTTGGCTGATCAAATCAATGACCGTTTGATTGGCGGGGATATTTCCCTGGCCCATCTGTGCCAAGCTGCTAGCTCTCTTGACAATGGCTTCGACGTTGACTTTGACAATGTCTCGCAACTGCTGGTCCTGCACGCTTGGTCGATGCTGCTGAGTATACCAGCTGATAAGCTCGTCTCGTACAAATACGCACAGATATTGATCAAGATCAAACTCTGGCTCGGTAAGTCCCCTAGCAATAATCATAATACTCATAGCGTAGAGACCCTCGAGACAAGTTGGGCCCATCAGGGTCTGGATATTTGGTGTTAATCTGAACGGAACACTTTCACCATTGTGGAACGCGGGAGCACTCTTGGAAGGAGGTAGTATCGGAAGCATTTCTGTAGCCCAGACATTTCCAGATGCCAAGTTGATAAGAAACTTGTGAGGATATCGGTTGTTGATGCTCATCAGGAAGGTCATGAATGTGATGCCAGCATATTGATAGCTGAATTGCTTTCTGAACAACCAAAAGTCGGCAAACGATGAATAGGACTTCATGAAATAATCCCGGAAAACCGTAGTAGGAACAATTGACGCCTGAATGCTGCTCAAAATTTCCATCTTGATAGCTGCAATATCGGGCTTGGGTAACTTGGGGTCGAAAGCTGCTCGAAGCTTCTTTGTACTGTAGTTCAGAGGTTCATCACGACTCTGACCCTTGTTTCGGCAGAAGTCTTCATAAATGTGTTGCATGCTAACATATCGAGGATCATCCTGAACAATTCGAATATGAGGAGTAAGAGGTACAGCAATGGGCAAAGTGAATTGCAAATTACGTCGTCTGCTTTCGGTTCTTCTGGATATAACTCCATTGAGAATCTTGAAAAGTTGAGCGACCCTCTCTTCTCGTCTACAGTGCCGAGCAGCAGGGTACTGGACTGCGAAAGTATGCAAGCTTCCATCATGGCCCAGGATAGTGATTCTTCGGTAGCAAATACCAAATCCTCTGACAATATCCACCACAGGCATAAATCGATCGATTTTAACAAAATGAGCATTGCTATCTTTGTGTTCAAAGTACTGGCCAGGGACCTCGATTTCTTCAAATTTCTGGTAATGAAACTCACTCAGATGCGGACTCAATGCCTCCAAATTCACCTTGCCTGGACGAGCGTCCAACTTGGCCTCAAATCTATCTCTCCATCTTCTCAGCTTGACAATGTATGTTTCCAGATTCGGCTTAGAAACAACAAAGTCGGCTTCAAATGCTGCTTTTATGTGTTTTGGCAAAACGCTCTCAGCAAATCTTGAAATGTTTGTCTCAGTTGCTGGAGGCAGTTTGGCATCTTCTTTAGGATATACCAGGCGGCCCATGTATTGAACACCGTCATTCAACAGTGCAACAATTAGACGATAAGCATCTTCATCCACAGGACTCTTAAACCTGTGATAGATTTGATCTACCAAAGTCTCCAAAGACAAAGCAAGCAAAGGATAAGCAGTTTTGAGTATGCCCATAATTTCTTCAACGTATTCCCAAGGTTGCTTGTTTACTGCGGGGGCACTGCCATTTGCACCAGGCGTCGAACCAGCAGCCCCGGGAGCTGGACTGTTAGGAAGACGCATAGCCAGATTCTGGGAATTTGGAGAAGCAGTGTCGGCAGCACTGTTACTAGAGCCAGCCTGTTGTCCTGAAGGTTGATTCTTTGCTGCATTTTGAGCAGCCTGCATGGCTTGTCTTTGAATGACGGCGTAATCTTCACGAGTAGTTCGAAGATGGAAATGCAAAGCTTGAGGATAGCTTTTGGCAATCTTGATAAGAACATGACGAACAAGTCTGGCTTCTTTATGACTCAAACTTGTCAACAACTGAGGAATAAAAGTGATCCAATACCAGACAGGTACTTCTCCCCGATAACTGTCGAAGGCTTGCGCAATCGATCCATTAGCGTCATCAAGGCTGATGAGCCATAAAATTCGGCCCAGTAATTTTCTTGTTTTACCATTCTTGTAGAGGCCAGCGGCTTGCAAATAACAGCTGATAGCATTACTAGCATAAATAAGCTCATCAGGATTCTCCTTGAATCTCTTGTCGTTGTAATATCCCCACTCAGCCCAAGCTTTGGGCAAATACAGATCGATTTGAACCGCAGTAGCAAAAGCTTGATTAGCATCATCCAGGATATTTAGCTTAGCCAAGAACATACCCTTCAAGGTGAAAAACTCTGCTTTTTGCTGAGCACCAAAATAGACCAAGTTCGTATTGCTGATGACATCCAAACCAGTATTAAGCTCGTTAGGATTTTGATAATGGCACTTAGCTTGCTCGCGAAGTTTCAGGAAAGCCTCTTGGATTTCTATATTAGGCAATGTGTAAATCTTCGTCAGCTGGCTAATACAAACCTCAGGCATGTTGTGCTTACGAGCAACATGCGCGAAACGGTTGATTATCCAAGCAATTTCATGATAACCTCTGTAAGCATAAGAATTAGTGGAATTATTGTTACCATTTGCCTGAGTAATTGCAGGTATCAGCGGGAGATAAACCTTATTAATGACGCCAAAGGCATGCTGTCTCCATGTAACCAGATCACCCCAAATGTTGATATCATCCCAAAGGTTGGGCAGACGTTCTCTCCAGGCTTGCAACACGCCCTTCAACTCTTGGCTCTTAGAGTCAAGATTCTGAGCGGTTGTAGAAGCGAGACTGGTATAAACCTGAGAAGCCTCCATGAACTCAACATACTGTTGAAACGTATGCAACAGAGGAATATGAGCGCCAGTAACACGCTCAGGTAATCCATACCATTTATGCAATGTAAGTTGTATACCCTCGTCACAGTACTTGCTGAGCTCTTGGATGGTCTGAGTTTTCTGAGCATATCCTTGAAGCGATAAAAACGTTTCGAAAACTTGCCTTCGTGGAGTGGGCACATCCATGACAGTCTTTATACTCTGTTCTAAAGGATCCTTATCCGCTGTCCAGTCAGCAACTCTCCAGCCACATTCCAGAAGAAGATCAGTGAATCCTTCATGTTTGGCCAGCTCAGTCAAAACATCCCATTGCTGCAGTTTTTCAGCACATAAAATCCAATGATCCTCCCATAAAGAATATTCGCTTTCAGAATATGGGAGAACGCCAGATCTTGCTTTGATCTGAGCACTTTCGTACATTTGCATTGCGCGGCTCCAAATACCACATTGTTCATAACTGAGACCTGAATTGGTCTCAGTATACTTTGCTCTTCTTCTCCATAATCCATAAAACATATCATTTTCTTGTAGGCCAGCATACATTTCAGCTAAAGCATCCTGGTTGCTCTCACTGATTTTTACGCTGTCGCTGTGAGGTTTTGTTTCGATATTCTCCATGACGTTGATGGCTGAGTACCAAGCATTGAATGACTTTCCAAGATATTTGACAAGGTGAGGAGGAAGCTGTTCACAGTAGCCAGCAGCCTCCACGATAGTCTGTACAACGTTAGGACGCTTGTCAATTTGACGGTTAAGGTATTCTTTGCTCAACAAAGCTATCATTCCACGCATCATCTCTGCACGCTCTCTCAATGGGATGCTTGTATATATTTTTGGGAAAACATTGATCCACATATCATGAACAAGATATGGATTGACGTACTGTAGCTCAATCAACTGTGAGAAAAAAGAACCAAGATCCTGGTACTCTGCGAGTTTGGCCAAGAAACCTTCTCTCTTCTCCAATACAACTTTCATAGAGTCCGAAATTTCCACATCCCGCTTCTCTCTGATGCTACTGGGAAGCGCCTCAAACAAATCAGTGAATGATGATGTCTTAAAGTCTTTATCTCTTAATGATACTGGAACATCAAAATCCGCACCACCATAAAGCAGCTGAAGTGCTTGATTTAACCATTGCTGGTCACCAAGGTATTCCCAGTTTTGTTCATTGATCACGTAATGAAGACGCTTGAGAACATTGCTGTTCAAGCTATCCGAAAGGATCTTCATCAGTCTGGAACGAATCTCAACATCATCTAAGGCAGTGCCAACCAAAAATGCATGGTCCATTCTCACAGCCAGCTCAGATCTTAATAGAGCCTCATCACTATATATGGCCACCACAATTTCATAGTACTTCTTCAACAGAATGGCATCATGCCTGGATTCAAATGTCATCATTTTGCTGAGAATCGCTGCTTTCTCCTTCACAGTGGGGAAAAGATCAGTCTTAGAGAATGCCCAATTCTTGGTAATATGAATAAGCTTCAGACACAATCCTTTGTCGGTTGATCTTTCGATTAACTGAGCAAAAAGAGACAGGAAGATGCGTCTCTGATCAGCTAGGTAGCTAATTCTTGAAGCACAGAGATCAAGGATTTTTTCCAATAACACCACATTTTTCTTGTTTTCTGCTTCACTATTGGTGGGCGACGAATTGGTGTCGCTATCCCCAGTAGTGCCATTCAAACAGTATCCTATATGGTCCTTGCATAACTTTCCAAAAGCCTTGAGAAGCAGAGGAAGCATGGGGTCTGCTGCACTTGGCTTGAACTTGGCCAGAGCGCAGCACAACATAGTAGAGCTCGCCAAATAATTGCTGGAGAAGTGATCTTGGATAGTTGTAGTAATGAAATTCAAGAATGTTTGAACATCCATTGGAATTTCGTCTTCTTCAACAGAGGGCTTAGAATCATCGCCTAGTTCGTTTTCAGTAACTTTATGAATAGCCTGATAGATGACTGGTAGAAGTCTCTCAAGTACCTGATGAATTTCGGTATTATCGCTCTTGATACTCTTCTCAAGTAGTCGTTCAATCTGCGCAATTTTATCCACAATCCAGTTTGCTGGCCGTCGTCGAAAGATCACATAAAGTACCTCCAGAGAATTCAGGCACACAGCAAAAGCATTTGGACTGTTAAGCTCATTGGACACGAGACTTCGCTCAAAAAAATTAAGTTTGATAACAACCTCAGACCAAGTTTCATCCGACAAAAGCTTGTCTAAGACCTTGAGGCTTCTCTTACCAAGAGGATATTCAGCAGCTTTTTGAGAAGAAACACAAATGAACCTTATCAAAAACATAATGCAAGATTCTCGCTGAGCCAGAGGAACCGAGTAAATTGATTCGTCTATCGCGCCTTGGTCTTGCATGACAGCATCTTCGCCATCAGCGCCTTCGGTAGCCTCAATAGCTGCATGTGCAGCTTCTTTTTCTCTCGTCATCTGCTCCCATTTGACAATCAATTCCGCAAGATCAATAGCTAATACTTGATACTCGCTTGAAGTATTTGAGAGGAAACACAACTTAGGCATAGCAGCAACGATATGATTAACAAAATGGTCTCGATAATCATAGAACAAAACTGGATGATGGACAATAAATTGGAAGATATTCACAACCTGCCCAACATTATAACCATCCTCACTTATCACCCGGCGCGGCCACTTGGCCCATAAAGGAGATCCAATTCTCTTGACTAAAACAGGCGCCAACAAATCAAGAGCCTGACCTACCAATTTTTTGGTTTCATTCTGATGAGCTTTCAGCAAGGCGACATAAATCTGTACAACAATCTTGCTCAAGGTATCATATGCAACAATGAAATAGGAGATCAGCACGTACGCTGCTTGTTTGCTGACTACATCTTCCAGCTTGATGTAATTCCAAGCAAATTTGATGACGTCTTTTCTAGCATCTGCAACCAGATTCGGGCTCAACTTCAAAAGCAATGCACTCATCTGCAAGGTTTGGAAGCGATACTGGTCTATCGTACCGACATTTTCTTCAGCCACCTCAGCAGGGCCAGGCTTCCATATTTTAGCATGAACAGCGTCCAGCCAGCTATTTCCTTTCCCTGTACCACTACACTTGGTGAGTAGAGCATTCAAATTACCATGACGATGTCCTTCAACAATTAAAATAGGGTTGATGACGCTTTTGACTGCAAATGTTCGAGCAGAAGAACAATTAGCCTTGTTTGTGGCCACATCCAAATTTTTGAAGAGGAATGTTCTTCTTAATTCATAGTCAGTGCTACTAACAATATCATTGAAAATATAGTTCGCAACAGAATTATTGACACGCACATCCGCAGCAAACAGCGAGTTGATCAAGTTAATTAGCAAATCAGTGTCATGTGTGGACCCTTTGAAGTAAGTAACAAAAAGCTCCTGAAGCTCTTGTATACTCTGCTCGACCTGAAGATAGAGGGGAGATACAAATGAACCCTTCTGAGCAGTGCTAACCACTTCACCAATGTTGTTGCTCAGCTCTTCAAATAAACTCTTTTGTGCATATAGCCAATCCTTATCATCCAATGATGCGCTCTTAACGAGGTAAATAAGATTGCAAATCCCAACAGCTTTTGCCTCAGCTGATAATTCCGGCTGAGACAAATTTTGCTTGATATCGTCTATCTTGTCTCGGCAAAGTTTTCTAAAAGCAACACAATTTTTGTTCGCTAAAATTGAAACAAAAAATCTACCATAAGACCTCTCTGGTAATTTGGGAGCAAAGTACTCAAGAGTCTCTTTTGGATATCGCTCAAAAAACTTGGCTAACGGTTCTCTGAAAGGAGACTCCTGTTGTCGTCGAAGGTGATTCTCCAAATAAAAACAAGTGTGTACAAGATCATTCATAAATACATGAGCAGTAGGCGGTAGCAAATGAAAAATGTTAAGAATACCAACAATAATTTTGATATTATTTTGGTCGCTTAGAGTCTTTCCCGAGTTGCTGTGTAATTGAACAGGCTCCGCCCAAGCTTTCAAGTGATCCAACAATTTGCGGCCAATCTCAACTTTGAAGTAATAAGTCAAGAGCTCTAGAAGACGAGCCAAACCTTCAAGACCAGAAACAGTCAGTCTTTTGTGATCGGACAAATTCATCAAAATTGGACGCAACCCATTTTGAAGTAGGTCCTTTGGCAACTTGGCGTTTTGAGCTAGAACTGCCTTGAGACCTTGATGGGCTGCATCGACAACTTTGTGAGACCTGCTGTAAAGTGTCTTGAAAAAAACAGCAATAATCTTAGCTCGAGTCTGAGGCTGCTGCTGGGCAAGGTAATCTGAAGTGGTCAATGCCAAACTTAGAAGTTTTATACAGACAATCCTCAGACTCACCAACTGCTCTGAAGTACTATATTCAAGAACTTTGTGAGAGCTGGTAAGCGACTCATCCTCAGCATCCACAAGTGCTAATGCTTCAAGTAACAGCCGTGTGAGTTCGTCGTTGAAGTCCAAAAACGTATTCTCAAGGCCCAAACAAAAGGCAATTGCATCAATATGTCCGATCTGCATAGGGAATGGCAAAGCTCTCAAGGGCTTACCAAAGATAGGACTCAAGAGAATGTCTTTGACAGGTCTAAGCAAATCAGACATTAACTTACCACTGACTTCACTGAGAACCTGGATAGCCTGCATCGAGGTTTGACGAACAACATTATTAGAATTTCCGAGCTCATATGCCAAGAAACCTGTGAGTTGCTTGAAAGGCTTCTCAGCCATCTGCTCCGGAGTCAAATCCTTGTTGCATTCTCGCAGAACGTAAAAAGAAAGCTCACTTGCTTCCTTCCTAACCTTGCAAGGTACATTATCAGGAACATCTTTCAAAACAAAGAACATTGTTCTGATGAACTCAAGTTGCCTATTTGCGATCCATGACAGAGGCAATTGCATGTCTCTCAGAATTGTGTTCATTCCGAGACAAGCACCAGCCTTTCTATAATATTCCATCTCAAAGCAAGTATGCGAAAGCTTACCAAACAAAGACCTGAATAAAGGAAATCTGTGCACATCATTACTCGATCTGAATAAATCAGATCCGACTTGATAAATAAATTTGATCGACTGCTGTCCTGCTCTGGTGACCTCCTCATTATAGTGGGAGAGAGCGTACATGATCACATTCAAAAGAGTTTTTGGATCGATGTGTGGCACTCCTTCATTCTCTGCTAGTTCGAATGGTCTGAATGTCTTCCTCTTCTCGACTAAAAATTCGCCAAGCTCTAATACAACAAAATGTTCACATACATTTTGAATGATTTCCATCGCCTCATCCTTCAATTCAGGAACACTGACACAATCATATATGGATTCCAAAATTTTTTCAACAAGATCATTCTGGAGTTTGCGTAATGCAAAATCTTTGGAACCACTATCCGGCAGAGGCTTATCAACCTCGGGGTAATCCGGAGCGACTATAACATCAACTGAACTTTTGATATTGGCCATGAAATTTTCCGGTGCAGGTGTTGAGTCAATAAAAAAACTCAGCACTGTTCGCAAAAATTTAAATGAGCTTTCTTTGTAGTGAGCAGTGGCTTTAGCATCTTGAAGGGTTTCGATAGCAGTCTTAACACCAGGAGTAATTCTAACTGGTCTTGAGCCATTTAGCCCCCTGAAATTCACCATGATACTGACATCCTGGTCAAGAACACTTGTACTCTTAAGATTGGTAGGTGGTCTGATGAACCTTCTGTTACGACCACCAAGTTTTCCAAGAACTCTCAAAGTAGTATGACTATGTTGATGATAATAAGGCAGAGGTTTCAAGTGCTTCCATAGTGCTTCCATCACTTCATCAATCACTGGCTCAATTATGGGGTCAAAGTAGTCAGCAGTGAGATTGTCCACACAGAGCTCCAAAGTTCGAAGACCTTGACTAACCAATTCCTGACTGCCATTCAAAGCCAGTACTAATGGACGCATCAAGAAGCTCAGATGGGGAACTAGAACAGAGAGTCTCACCGGAACAGTCAAACAGAGCTCAACATCGATGTCACGTTCTTGCGTCTTCCTGGCAGTTGCCAACAATTTGTTTAGACTTTCGAGCAACACTTGAAGGAGAGGCAAAACTTCCTTGTATAGAAGCTCAAATTTACCACCCCCGATACTCCTAAAGAGGGTACGCAACAAATGGAAATACATGATAGGATCCTGAGCTGTGGCGGCCAATTCCATAGATTTGACAATTAAATCTTGAAGATGGGGTAACAGTACAGCTTCATTCGTAGCAGGGAAAAGGTTCACAGCCATGAAGCACAGCTTAAATAACCGGATTAAAATATGACTCTTCAATGCATCCCCTTCTCCCAGTTCGGGGAGCTTGTCTTTCAAAAACATGATCAACATGCTCGAAAAATTGGAAGATGTGGCTTCGCTAGCAAGGAAAAACTGCGGAATATGCAATAAAACAATGTTCTTGAACATCTGTTCATAAAGATATGGCAGTTCTGCTCCTACAATCTCATTGAAACAGGCAGGATCAATGTGGATGAAAACCGTAGCAAAAGCCTCCATAAGTTCTTTCTCGTCCTTGCTGCTTGTTATAGACATGTTGGAAGTGTTCAAATCAATACTCGATTTGGCATCATCTGCCGTGTCCTCGTTTACAGCTGAAAAAAATTGGTGACCAGCAATACCTTCTCTGAACAACTGACGGAAAATCGTGATCTGCTCGTAGTTGAACATTCTGGCGGACTCCTGCCATTGTTGCGCCGTGAAGTCATGATGAGGAGGTGATGGATTACATGATTTGAGCCCGAACATGACAGTTTTCAAAAAGTTCATAAGATTTTTGAAAATATATCTAGCATCTTTCAGCTCCTGACTGCTGGAATCCGAATGAATTTTGATAATGTCATACCCTTCAACATCATATATGTCCAGATCTATTTTGTCACCCAATATAGTAGCAGTCTGCTCTGAATCATCCTGGAGTGTTTCTTTGGTACTATCTATCTCCATCTTGTCGACATCTTCTTCCTCAGTCTTTTCCTCGTGATCACCCGACGTCTTCTTAGCGAGCTTTAGGGCAGTTTTGTGCTTTTCCATTATGTGAGGAAAAGAGCAGTTAAGAGCAGCAAAACGTTCAACAAAAGCATTGAGAATCATCACCATGATCTGTCTGCCTTCGGCACGATCAGGTAACTTCATTATTCTTTCAACGAGATTAAGCAAAAGCTTTGCACTCATGATCTGGAACGAAGAAGCCAAGTTGTCACCTTGCATGTTTCGGCAGTACACATGCACGACCTTCCATATTTGCTCAGATGTGAGTTCTCCTCTAACATGGTGTACTAAATCAGCCATTGTGCTATATGCCAAAGGACGGAGTGTCTCGTGAACAGTCAACCCATCTCCAATCAGAACTTTCTCATTCAGCAAAATATCAACTTTAGGAATGAAAATAGTTCGAAAGTCAGTAGAGAGGATGTGTCTAGTAGCGACAAGAAGCTCTTTACGTGCAGCAGAGAGCTCACAGGGACAATCCTGGAGCAGTCGAACAACAAACTCCGGAATCACATTGTGATACTTCTTCAGTGCAGCAGAAAAGCCTCGGAGAGCATAAGCTAAGAAAGACATTGTCTTCACTTGAGCGACGACAAACTCACCATAGGCAGTTCTGTTTTTGATTAGAGGAGAGATGCTGGTGTAAAGCTCGCCCTTTGCAGCAGCAGCAGCATGTGCTTTGGCTTGAGGAGCTGCCTGGAGGCTCAGCATATTGATGATGTGAGGAATAAATACAGGTAAAGAAGTGGTGACTAGTTGTTTGTGAGTCGAATAAAGTAATACAATGATGATGGGGCATTCTGTCAGCACCTTGAAGCTGAACATGCTTTTTTGTAAAGGTCTAGCTGACGGTTCCCCATCACCACCAGTCAATGGAGATAAAGGCTTTGGTGACTGGAAGTTGGTCACTGGAGTAGCATTTGTCGATGTGTTTGTTTGATTGAACAAATCATTGACAACTTGAGGAATGTTCTTGTAAATCTCAACCACCAGATCTAGAAACGGCTGGACCTGTTCAAACAGCATAGCCTTGTAAGAACGGTGTAATCCCGTCAATATTTTCATACAAATGACTCCATTCTCTTCATTCTCCACCTTGAGCAACGACATGACAGTCTTGAGAATATCAATTGCATATGGTTTTAGCACCTCATTGGTTTGCAATCGCATAATAATATCCAAAATACAATTACGTACTCGCTGTAGTTGTTAGTATTCCCAATTTTTGAACTTGATTGTAGCGGTCTCCCTGCCGCCCCGGATACCTCATGTCATTACTCACTTGATCTGGTGAACTGCTATGAAAGCTAACAGGAAGTGTCTCCAGTAATTTGAGAAACTCCGGCAACATCTTCGACAAAACTGTCGCATAATCTGGTGAGCTTTGATAAGAGTCGATCGAGTCCCGGATTTCGGTCAATAATGAGAATTTAGTTCGAAGATCAACCTCCTCATCTTGAAGTCGCGACACTATTTGGTCGACTTGATTAGCACTAGCACCCATTATGAGCAATGGTCGGAAGCTCAGTGGCAATAATTAGACGGTGGACTGAGCTATCAAAAGTGACAAGTCAGATGGCAAGTTGAATTACGAGTGGAAAATCAAATGAAACCCGTTATGCGCCGCCGACTGTGTCAAGTTCGGGAACAACTGGTCTCGAAAGTGAAGGGCCTGGGAGTTGAAAAATTCCATGGGGGGGAAGGTGCTGACCGACGACACCTGGAAGTCACGTGCTGGTTGTCAGGACAACATTGTGTGGGGCTGGCCGCCTATCAAATGGAGTAATGTGTGTTGCCATGACAACAAACAACGTGAATGTATACAGCGATATTATTACTTCGAATGAATTCTACTGCTTGAAAATAAAAATAAGGATAATTAATGGAAGATTGTAGATAGGGTCAAAAATGATTCATTTCAGATGTCATGTGACGAATCCTGCAGACTTTCCATGCTTAATTGTCGGTGGTGCTGTATTGGCAGCATCTGAACCTACATCGTCATGATATCTTGAACAGAAAGTTTAGTGAACCGGATTCACTACTGGGATTCGGGCTTTCAGTTCAAATTCTCAAAGTGCAACTGTTTCACAAATGCAGCGGGCCGCTGCGATATCTGCCTATGTAGTGTCCGTACCCGATTCAGGTGGAGTCGTCAAAGCGCATAGGCAAATGTTTAAAACGTGGATACATGGAACAAACGCGCTGATTTGGCTACACTTTTTTACTAGATTTTTTTCTAAATTATGGATATTTTTTGATGAATACCAGTTGCCATGAGCTAACAAGCTTTTTGCCCCTCAGATAGGCTCTCTGGCTGCTAGAGGAAAAGCTTTGAACAGCAATGATTACTACTATCAGCTTGTATCCCCTATCCAAATAATTTTAACCTTCTTTTAGTGGAGAAAGCTTCTTGATAGCGTCCCATAATCCAGTCATGGGCCTATATTATGCACTAAATTTTCCCAGCAGCCCGCATTCAGTGCGAATTCTGCTGTGATAGATCGGAATTTTTCGGTAGTGAATAGTGATACAATTGTCAATACTGATCGCCATCAATTGATCGCCAAGGCACATAAACTCTTGATATCCAGGTAATTGTACGGTTATTCAAAATTATACAGCAAGGCACCACAGCACGGCGATTTTCTCTAATCTCCAACGATTGGAGCGGTTCTTGCAGTCACACAGATTATTCATGTTTGGTAATAATCATTCCAATCAGACACTATTTTTTAGGGCTAAATAGACATATCATACGATCAATGTCTCCTTGAATGAGCTTTTGCCAATGGAAAAATTATTTCTAAGCGCCAGATAGCTACGTTTCTCCAGAAACTATATCGTAAAAAATACTCGAGGAATTTCCAAAACAAATTAGTCTCTGATAAAAATAATTTGTAGAGCTTTTAAGGTAAAGTTGCCGAGCCACAGCCAGATTTAAGCTCAAGGCATAAGCAGGGCTGCGTAGACACTGCCGTGTAGCAATCCTTAATTGGAGAATCACAATTTAGTACTCAGAACTACTTGGAATCAGTGATTTTGGACGTGGAAAAATTTCTAGATAATAGCTTTATGCTTTCCAAGTTAGTCTTAAAGCTTGAATCTTGCGTTCTGTATTCGATTTCCGTCATTTTCTCGATCTAGCCCACAAATGATTCATTTGTGAGTATTTAAACAGCCTGCTTATAAAGAGATCTAACTGAATAAAATTGAATAAAGCTAACAGCTGAACTAAGGTGCAATAATTATCTCAGAGTACCGGTAGTTGGGAACCGAGACGCATAATACTAAAACTGGCAGAGGCTCTGTATCATTAAAATTAATGATTCGTGTTAGGAAAGCAAAGGTATCTCCGTTAATTGGACTTTTGGCGGTTGGCGGTTAAAGTTCGAAGAGATCGGGGTGTGAAGGTAGAAAATTCTATTATAGAAGGTGCAACACGGTTGTAAAAAGCAACTAAGCTCGGCATGGACCTTCCATAGCTCTCCATCAAGATTTTAAATGATAACAAGCCTCGATCTATTGTTTCTTGTTAGAAAAGATCAGAGAATGCTATGTGAGCAATAAAGTAAAAAAGACCTTGGAGATTTCAGACTTCGAGCCGGGGCCCATTAAAGTGGAAAATGAGCGGGCCGTATAAAGGTTTGTGCACAGGGGAGAGGGTAGTGCATCATTCCAAGGACAAATTGTGGCACTTGAATATTCTTAAAAAAAACCACATACACTGGAGGCCATTGTGAAGGAGTTGTTTCCAATCTGCTCGGTCAAATTGCAGTGAGAGAAGCAATCTATCAGCTAGCAGAGAACAAAATGAAAAAAAAGAAAAAATGAGTAACGACGCTCGTGCACCCAAATGATCTGTGGCAGGTGGTTGGACAAGATGTTTTACCGCCCGTAATCATGCCCGATGGGGCTCAAAAAGCAACTGTCCAATGTCTCAGATTATTGGCTAAGAGATTCCACCGAAGATCGCCAGTGCCTCCACCACAAGTACGTTTGACAATGCTGCACAAGAAGCAGAACTGCAGTATTGGGCTAGCGTACATATAGCACAATGCAATGACACTCAAGCGGCGTATGAAGTAATGACTACTGATCTGCTGGAGATGCACCTTCAATTGTACTTTGATGTAGCTGCCTAAATATCCATTTTTGGTAATATTCATCGGATGTCCTCTTGCTCGTCATGTGGTCCGAAGCAGCTACAATCAAGGCACCGACTCCTTATACAAGTCGCGATCCCCACCCACCCGTTGCCTTAATCCCCTCCCTTTTCTGAATATACTTTGGGTTGAAATAAAGTTTTCTAGAACTCGTAACCTTTTACGATTACTGGTCATTTGAGGACAAGAAAAAATAAACAATGACGAGTTGAAAGCTTGATGTAACGAGAACACCATAGTTTCTGCTTGGCACGAGCGACCTAGTGAAAAAAGTCCTCAATGGTTACTGTCTCTCAAAAGATGGTTGCTTAAGTTTCAAAATAGAAACCGAAATCTTTACTCTTCAAGGAGCTTTTTTTCCGGCCCAGTCCACGGCTGAGCGCCTCCTTGCAAACAGTCTTTCCAATGAATCTAAGGAGCCCACCGCTTGAAGGCACCAGATCGAGCATTTTATGACCATGAGCTCTGAAAAAAACTCATTGGTTGCTTGTTTATGTGCTGCCAGACACCGGAAAAGTAAGGAAAAGGAGTCAAAAAAGAAACCATACAAAGGTTCGAAGCCCCACAACTGCAGATAAAGTTATGTGAGGGCCAAATCTGCATTCCTTTTTAGGACAGTTGTGCTACAAGACTTGTCCAATAATCCAACCCGATCGGCGCCTCGTTAAACTAATGTAATTGAATATTTCAAACGCTGGCCCGTATGTGTACCTTTTCAGGTATAGATTTGAGCATTGCTATATATATATACATAAATATATATATATAGGCATCTCGCACAGAGCCGGAGGTTTGCTTGTCTTTTGCCAATTTAATAGATCCAACCTCACCTGTAATTTAAGTCGAAATGCGTCGAAGAATATTCAAAAGCTCAACTCCGGTCGAAATGATCACCAACGGTGCTAGCGATAAAAGTACAGACACATCACCGACCCCATTCTCAAGAACCGATTCGGCTGTCTACACCTATCCTGTTTTTGGTATGGAGTTGACGAAGATAATCAAAGCCGACCAGTCGTATCGATCCAAAGCGCAAAACATTGAACAAAGTGCAGTCGACTTCAGCGTTTGTCGAGAAGAAGATGTAGCCGACATTCCTATTCTGGTTCTCAACTGTCTGGCATACTTATCTCAGTACGCCCTGGAATCAGAAGGAATCTTCAGAATCAGTGCCGGCCAACTGGCTGTTGAAACCCTCAAACAACGAATATTACAAAGTGAGTTCAACTGCAAAAGTGCAATGGCTGAGCATTTAGTGGATCCTTGCATGGTGAAACATGCATGGTCGCAGGCCGGGGTAATGCGACATTACCAGGTCCTTTCATAATTTCCATTGACAAGAGTGATGGCTTTTTTTTCAACTATTTACTAACCAATATAAGCCGGCCCATGCGTATTACTTAGCCCTGAGGAAGTAGAGACAGATGTTGTAGCTAATGTCGTCAAACTGCTTCTGCGAGATATTTTCCAGCAACTCCCTTCTATTCGTTCGAGACAGTCAATGAGCTCTTACTCGTCGGACGACACATCTAGTATTGATAGTGACTTTATCACTGTTGCTCAGCAGCCTCTTCGTGATCTTTCTTCTGGACATTACCTCCTTCTCAAGACGGTCTGTGGATTCCTCGCCAAAACAGCTTTTCTAGAACATGCCAATCGAATGAGTGCCCGAAGTTTGGCGTCTATTTTCAGCCCCACTCTCTGCATTCCTATCGATATTCTTGAACTCTTTATCGATCATTTCGAAGTAGTTTTTGAAGAGCATAGCCGATCACAAGCGGGATCGCCAGATAGCAAAAAAGGCTCTCATGCTCCTTTATCACATGTGAACATCCTTTATACAGAACATAATAAGGGACAACACCGACTATATCGAAGTGGTTACTTCCAGCAGATGAATGATCTGCTAGCCACTAGAGATATCACTGACCATTTTGCTACGAAAAACATGTCTTGGGATTAATATATACATACAAAGCTTAGGCGCTACTTGGACGACTGTGATTTATTATTTGATTTTCTTGTTTTCTTGGGTAAATAAATATATATTCATAATTATGACATTTGTGATGAACATTGAATGCTGATTAACGTGAAACCGTCGGTATCAAAACTGCAAAGCTCATGGCTAATGCTGTAGGCTGCCAAATTCATGGTAAAACCAGCTCTTATATACCATAAATTTCAACGTCCGAGTCTTGAGCTTGTAGACCTCAAGGTCTACGGTTCAAGTTCCTATCTTTGGTTCTTCGCTATCATTTCACCTCTCAACCCTACTTAAGATCGTCGCTGGGCATTTCTCTTCTGTTGAAGCATGTTCTTCTTAACAAGCTTCTTTCGCTCCATTCGACTAAGAGTACGAGGATCAATCAAGTCACCATTGGAATTAGGCTTTTCCTTTTCTTCATCAACTTCAACCAGCCATTGATCGTCCAGCTTCTTGTTGGCTCCACCATAACCCCACTTGGGAATCCATTTACCGGTCTCTTCGTCATAGACCAATTTTCCGTCCTTGGCCTTCTTTTGAATACCCTTCTTAGCAGCAAATAGCTCCCATTTAGTGGGAGGCTTAGGCTTGGGGAGAGGTTTTTCTCGTGGAAGTTCGCTCACAGGTTCAGGAAGGGAAATAAGAACCGTGGTAGAATCCTGAGTAGAAGAACTATTTACAGAATCAGTAGTCTTCTTAATGGGGAGCTTCAAGATCTGGTTTACCAATAGCTGGACATTATCTCTGGTAGTATCACGGATCGATTCTTCCGATGTATCATGCAAAGGATTGATATCAAACACAGCCAGATTGCCAAAATCATAGGTCACTGGAACAGGTTTTTCTACTACTGCAGACCTGTCTGTTAATAATGCTACTCTCTCGGTTTTTACTTGTTTTTACTCACTTGACTTCGACGTTGTTGCTTGCCATGATGGTTGTTAGCAGCCGAAATTTTTTTTTCCAGCACTTTTCTCAGTTAAGTCAAGGTGCGGCTGGCTCTAGGACCAGAGCCCGGGGGCCCCTTCCAGGCCAGTACCACTTAGCCAGCGCCACGAGATGTGCTGGCTACTCCTATAAAATATGGTTATGTGGTTTTTCTTGGTTTTTTTACTGTAGACAATTCAGGCCCCTGAACTTTGGTCTCGCTCTGGGTTCTGAGATGTTACGTTCTTTATGGATTTGGGTTTATAGCAAGACGTCATCACGCATTTCCTAGTTTTTCAAGGCAAAGTAGATTCTCTGGAAACAAGCTCGAAAACTAATGCAATATTTTTGCAGTATCTAGCTGACGAGGACGATCCCCCCTGATCAGTTACCTGTGAACTTCCAAATCAAACAAGGTTGGAGCCGGAATCGTATGCATATCTGGGACCCACTGTCAATGCTCAACTGGTGGAATAGAAGGAGATTTCGCAAAGTGGCAATTATCTGGAGCTTTTAGTTTCCAAATCTGTGAATGAATGCGACAGCATAATTCTCTGGCTGTATGTACAATCGCTATTGTAAGCCCTGACGCAAGTGTTGCAGTCGGCTGGCGCCTTTTCAAAGTTCGTCGGTCAGTTATTTCATTAAGAAGGCTGGGCTTCTCCACGTCATGCATTAAATATGCGATTGCTTGCCTGAATTGACCACTTTGCAGTTGGGTTTGAACTCATTGTTGAACCTAACCTGGCCAACTAATTAAGTTTGGGCAGGTATCTGGCAGAAAAACAAACTATACGTCTGTATTCAACCAAAGATAAATATCGGTGTAGTGGTCCATCGCAGGGGCAAGCTCACAAATAATTTACTTTTTAATTCAAGGCGAACCAAAAACCGGGCTATTCTTTTGGCGACTGGCACGAGAGCCTGGCTTAATTTATTCTGGCATCTGAACGCCTTGAAAAGTCAGCAAATGGCCTAGTAGGGATATGAGCAGGATAAAAACTTGAAAGACTACGGCGAGCCTAATGTGTTTAGTTCTCATCGTATGACAAAAATAAATCATGCTGCATGAACGATCCAAAATCAAGAGACCACAGAATTGATATTTAAAAAAAATTGCCATTTCCTGGAATCGAACCAGGGTTTCTTCGGCCACAACGAAGCATACTAACCACTATATTAAAATGGCGAATAACGTGACAAATCTGTCGCAAGGCTCGAGTGAGACATACCCTGAGTGATAATTCAAATTTTTAAACTAAGAAAAAATCACTGAAACTCTCTCCAAACATCGCCAAAAACAAGTCATCTACTCAGAATTTTGCCTGCTTCTCATGCTACTATTTTTTTTCCAAAAATTCGGATTTTCTCTCTTTTTAAAGTTGAGGATCATCTAGGGAGAAAATGCATTTAAGGGTAAATTTTCGGGGCTTTGGTCCAGTGGTAAGATTTTTCCTTCGGGTGAGGAAACCCTCGTGTGCACAACGCGAATGCTTGGAAAAGACCCGAGTTCGATTCTCGGGAGCCCCCTGTTTTTTTTTTTTGCTAATTAGAACCAAAATATGCAATAAGTCTAACCAGAAATCCTAGTGCTTATGAGACGTACTTTCTTCCAACTTGGCTGTTTTATGCTTTTCCTATAGGATCATTCTCTAACAAAGTTATCGACCTTCCTCATCGGTTTCAGCACGGCTAAAGCGATTCGTGGGGTCGGATTTGATTCTTCACTTGACCTCGGAGGCCGTTTGTGTAATCATACCATTCATATCTTGAGATCCAATGATTGAAAACAGCACGTTTGATAGCAGCAAGGTTTCCATTACATGGGATTCCGGTGAAACCTCCAAGTTTCATCACATCTGGCTGCGAGATCATTGCCAGTGCTCACAATGCTATCATCCCGCTACCAAGCAGCGATTATTTAGCACATTTGAAATTCCCGAGGATGTTCATCCAAGATCAGTAGTAGCGGACAGACAAGAGCTTAGAATCATCTGGGCTCATGATGGCCATGAAAGTGTTTACCAAGGACAATGGCTGAAGAGGAATTCCTATGATCCTCGGCTGCACATTGCTGATAATAAGATAGCCAAGATCCCATGGACTCCTGAGAGCCTGGTGAAACAAATGCCCAAAGTGGAGTTTCTACATGTTATGAATAGCGAAGCTGGAGTTGCAGAGTGGACCAAAAAGATCCATCAATATGGCTTTTGTTTAATTGACTCGGTACCGGAGACTACGGAGGATACCGAGAAACTGTGTGAGCGACTCGCCTATATTCGAGAAACTCATTACGGCCGATTCTGGGATTTCACTGCTGATTTGGCCAAAAATGACACAGCATATACGGATCTGTATTTGGCCAGCCATACCGATGGAACCTACTGGTCCGACACTCCAGGTCTCCAGCTTTTCCATCTGCTGTTTCATGATGGAACTGGCGGTGAAACCATGCTTGTTGATTCACTTTACTGCAGTGATCAGCTAAAGCATCAGAGCCCGGAGTCGTATGAGCTGCTCACTCGTCAACCAATTCCTGCTCATAGTGCAGGAGAAGAGTCAGTTTGCATCCGACCGGCTATCCCGCAGCCAGTCATCAAGCTGGGACTCGATGGTGAACTAGTTCAAGTGCGATGGAATAATGATGATCGTTCCACTATGAACAGGTGGGAAGATCCAGATGATGTGTTGAAATTCTACAAGGCCATTAGGCTATGGAACTCGATTCTTCGCAGTAACGAGTATATTTTCCAGCTCAAGCCGGGACAGTGTCTCATTTTCGATAACTGGCGGGTGCTACATGGGCGACAGGCTTTCAAAGGAGCACGACGAATGTGCGGAGCTTATATTAATCGGGACGATTTTGTTTCCCGGTTTGAGTTGCTCAACTACGGACGAGCAGAAATCTTGAATGAGCTCTAAACCTTAGGGCAGATTGCTAGAACCTTGAAAACAGCCAGTGGACTTCGTGAAGCAATTACCTGATTGGCTGGCATCAAATGTAGTTCCAAAATAATAAATCATGTAGCACCGGAACAAAGGATTTGCGCGTTGTATGCTCTTCTATTGGACGGCTCCCAGGCCTGGGAGTCCTCCAACTTTATCCAAAACAGAGTCTTTTTTCAGGTGCAATGCATTCCCCGTGTAAACTCCGGCTAGGAGCATGCCGTATCAGCCCTGTGAATCCTTCAATAGTGGAGAGTGGGGTGACACTTTGAACCTAGGCACATTTAGCAATAGTAGATCGGCTGTCAATCGCAGACTATAATCCTGGTTCGAACACAAGATTAGGGCCTGGTATGGAGCTAAAGATGCCAGTCATCAGCCCAGTATTCGATCTTTAGCCTATGATCTTCCGAGTTTAATGTCATCTTGTAATCAATAGAGTGAAATAGCCCGTTCCTCTGTAGTGCATTGTCACCACTTTATTGAGACCGACAAATCGACCAGACTCTGGTTTCCAGACTTATCTTAGCATATTACAGATAATTTCTCCACTCGTCGGCATAGCCCCATCTACTTTGAAAGGGAGCCAGGCAAGGTGGTGGAAGAGCAGACGGCTTTGACGTCATGCTAAATCTGATAGCTGTAGCATGGGGCTTTGTAGCATAGCCAGCGGACCCAACAAAAGCAGAGAAAAAATTGTAGGGAAATTGCACATGCAAAGTTCCAGCCAGTAGCAACACAGGTATCGGGCGGGAAAGTGGAGAAAATTGGCAGGGCGTTCACGCCATATGCCTTAAATTACTTCATGTTGGTGGACTCTCAGGAACGATGTCGCCCAAGCCTAAATGGGGAGCTGTTGTTGCAAGAGGCTGAGCTTGCAGACTGGGTTTCAGCCTTTCTGCGACTGGGACTTGCCGATTCTCAGAACGAACAAGCTTAACAGCATGAAAAGCCAGTCACAAGTCAAGTCAAATAGTTCCCAGCCAATACGAGTATTCCCGCAAAGTGGGCTAGCTTCGGTACTTGCTACTGGCCGAAAGGGGCCCAAGTGGGTACGCCGAAAAGCTTGTTGTAAACAAGAGATCCAATTCTTCAAAACTTGAGGCTCGCCCAGTAGTTGGGTCAGCCGTGTCCGAGGCCCAGCTGATAGCGTGATAAACGCGAATTAAGCAAGCAAATAGTGAACAATAAATATGGGGAAATTAGCTTACAGATATCTTGATGGTTCAGATGTCTTCCAGCGGCTTTTTTACTCGTTTTTTCCTTCTTGTGGTGCTTTTTTCTATTGTTTTGTGATCTGTCAGCCAGAAGTTTATCTGTACCACGTCAACAAGGTACAGGGAAGCTCCTCTATGGCCTCACACGTTTCGGGATTTTTTACAGACCAATGAAAATTCTGCTACCCAAACCTTTCTCAATCGAGACATGCTACTCTTGTGTCAATTCCCATGTTTGGAGGGGTCGACAGTGCTCGTTTTCGGCCCAATATCTGCTAATCCCAGTGACTGCTGTCTAACCCCCCTCCCCCCATCAATAATCATTTGGCTGGTGTTACGCCCATTTAATAAAGCATATAAATATTCCAATGTAATCCCTAGTTTCCAAAGCAGTTGTCTTTACTGGCTCGTGTTTAACCAATGTTTACAAAGTCTGAAAAGAAGTCTGAAAAGCTACCGACTGCTCGTCCTTCTGCCAACCAAGACCTGGTAATCTCATACAGAACATTGTCTGTCCAGATTTCTCAGAGCGGTAAAAGGAGCTCAAATGACGATGAAGAATATCTCAAGAATTTAGATTATCAGACTAAAGAGCCTGAGTCGTTATGCAAGGCCTTCAACATTGACCCTTCGATTGGCTTAGACGCAACCACAGTGGCAGCTCGTGCAAAGAAGTATGGACCCAATACACTACAAGTGAAGAAACCCAACTATATATGGAAGCTACTCGGCTACCTGTTTGGAGGTTTCTGCTCTGTATTGTGGATTGGTGTCATTGTGTTCTTTATCTGCTGGCGACCTCCCTTGTCCAACCCACCTTCTGCTACTAATTTATCCTTGGCAATACTCATCTTGATTGTCATTTTCCTCCAAGTCGTTTTTTCGGCTCTGGAGGATTGGTCTACAGGTAAGGTCATGGGCTCTATCATGGACCTGCTTCCTACCGAAACAGTGATTATTCGAGATGGAGATACCACCAAGACCACCGCCTCAAACCTTGTTGTTGGTGATATTGTGGTGCTTAGTGCTGGTAACAAGGTTCCCGCTGACATGAGAATCATTGAAGCCAGTGACGATCTTCAATTTGATCGATCTTTGCTAACTGGTGAATCTGAGAGTATCAGGGGTTCCAGTGAAGCGACCGAAGACACTTTCCTTGAATCAAATAATATCGCATTAATGGGAACACATGTCTTGAATGGAAAAGCCAAGTGTTTGGTCCTGCTAACGGGTCAGAGAACTGTCATTGGAAGAATATCTGTTCTGACAAACGACAAGAAAAAAGAACTGACTCTGATTCAAAAAGAAATAAACCGATTCGTTTATATCATTATCACTCTCACTGTCATTCTTCTCTCTGTCCTAACTCTTTTGTGGGGTGTTTGGCTTCATAAAGACCACAAAAACTTCATCACCGTTGTCGGTCTCTTAGACAATCTCATGGGATTGATCGTTGCTTTCATCCCTGAAGGAATGCCAATTGCTGTGACTTTGACTCTTTCTTTAATTGCTCGAAGAATGAAACAAGCTCAAGTTCTTCCGAAAAGCCTGAGCACTGTCGAGACACTTGGTGTCATCACTGTGATTTGTTCTGACAAGACAGGCACCTTGACAGAGAACAAGATGTTTGTTACCAATACAGGATTTGCTGACGCTCAAATGACTGTGGATGATGCGATTAAAATTCCTTTGGATGATAACAAAGGTCTTTCCCTCCTTCATCAGGCAGCTGTTTTGTGTAACGACGCTGAGTTCGAACCAGAAACTATCAACCTACCTGTTGCTGAGAGAGGAATGATTGGAAATGCCACTGACTGCGCTATTTTGAGATTTGCCGAATCTCTTGGGCCATCTACCAGGTACTCCTCAACCATGGAAAATGTTTTTAATATTCCTTTCAACTCTCGTAACAAGTGGATGATGTCCCTTTATCGCAACATTGAAGAAAAATACAGCTCTGACGAGCTGTCCCTTTTCTGCAAAGGTGCGCCGGATATTGTTCTCAACTCTTGTACTCATTATTGGGATTACAAAGAGCAGAGAGTCGTAAAAATGACTGATGCTGCCCGTGCGAAGTTTGAAAAAATTCAAGACAAGTGGTCTAGCAAGGGCCAGAGAGTTTTAGCACTGTGCAGCAGGAGCTACAAACCTTCTCACCCAGTCGGTTCCAATTTGTTCACTGAAGAAGTAAACATGTTTGGCTTCAAGGACTTGACTTTAATTGGTCTTGTTGGTATTATTGATCCTCCTCGAGCTGAGATTCCTCAAACTGTGGCAGACTGCCGACGCGCTGGTCCAAGATTTTTTATGGTCACTGGAGATTTCCGAAATACGGCAGCTGCAATTGCTAGACAAGTTGGTATCATCACAGTAGAAAGAGAACCTGATTCATTCTCTGATATCCAAACGATAATTGCTGAGGATGACGCTACTAAGCCTTTCACTTTAGAGCAGTTTGAGAGATGTGCCTTGGTTCTCGAGGGTCAAGACGTTGATGCTGCGACCGAGAAACACTGGAACGTTATTTGCTGCTATGAGGAAGTTGTATTCTCAAGAACCACTCCAGAGCAGAAGCTAAAAATTGTTGAGGCATACAAGGCGAGAGATCAGGTCGTGGCAGTTACAGGCGATGGTGTCAATGATGCCCCAGCCCTCAAAGCAGCTCATGTTGGTGTAGCCGTCGCATCAGGCAGTGATGTTGCTTTAGAAGCAGCCGATCTCATTTTGATTGGAAGCTTTTCTTCTATTGTGGAAGGTATAAGACTCGGAAGACTGGTATTTCAGAATCTGCAAAAGGTCATTTCCTACCTCCTGCCAGCAGGATCTTGGTCAGAAATATGGCCCGTCCTTACTAATATGCTCTTTGGCTGCCCCTTGCCTTTATCCTCGTTTCTCATGATCGTTATTTGTGTTTTCACAGATCTTGTGCAGTCGCTAACACTTGTCATGGAAAAAGAGGAGTTCGATCTTTTATCATTACCACCACGAAATGCTAAGAAAGACCACTTGATCAACTTACAGATTTATGGCCAGTCATATTTGTTCATTGGTATGATGGAGATGATAACAGCACACTCCATGTTCTTTTTCTATTTCTGGCATGAAGCCAAAATTCCCATGAAAGACCTGTTCTTTGCCTATGAGAGTTATACAGACGGCTTCCACGGGTATTCGCAAGATCAGTTGAACAACTTTACCAATACCGCACAGTGTGTTTACTTTGTGACGCTGGTTATGCTTCAGTGGGGTAATATGCTTTCCGTCCGAACCCGTCGAATGTCCATTCTTCAGGCTGATCCAATTCGACCAAAGCAGAGAAACATCTGGCTCCCTCTTGGTGCACTTCTTGGTTTCATCATTGCTATTTTTGTGACCGAAGTGCCTGGCCTCCAAAATTTGTTTCTCACTGCCTCCGTACCTGTCATGTACTGGCTGATTCCGTTACCATTGGCTCTAGGAATTATAGCCATGGACGAGATCAGGAAACTATTGGTGCGAGCTTTCCCCCGCGGACTTATAGCCAAGATCTCCTGGTGATCATCAAGCAGACAGTAGTGTCTTGGAGCAAGTTTGCCAGTTCCGATAATAGAAGCTTATAAATTTCCGTTTCATAAATGAATAGACGATGCCTATGCTCCATTCACTAGACGGGTTTTAATTTTTTCTCATTGTAGATGGAATTTTGTTAGAATTCAACGTGGTTACCGTTTTCAATCCAAACGGCTGGACATAGTGCCCTGGTAAATCCGTCTCACTTTGTTTTTGGATCCGATGCACTTGCCATTTAGCCATTATACATCAACATGAGCGACAATAAGGAACAGAAACAGGACACATTTGTCGAAGCCATTCAGGAAGGAACCGCACCAGATTCGTCTGAAAGTAGTATTCGATATGCCGCCTATGCTTCGAGAATCAGAGTAAGTGAAGAGCCGATGCTATGCCACCGGAAGATGGTTTAAAGCTAACCGAGCCCAGACGATTCTTGCAGCCACCCACCGTTATGTAGCATACACTTCTGACATTGGAGAGTCTTTTCGACCAGTAGCACATCCTAGACTTGTATCGGCTGCTTACAGTGTCAGTTGGGCCTATCTTGTGGGAGATGTTGCCTATGAAGGCTGGAAGGCTCGCCTCCGACAGCAAGGATTGTTTGTTCCCGGACTGCAACCCTGGCAAAAAGCTCCCGACTTTACACCGGAGGAGCGATTGAAAAATGCCGAGGGAGCCCCGGATTGGCGACTTGTGACGTTGAAGCGAGGAATTTTCCAGTCGATTGCATCAATGGGTCTGCCAGCTTTCACGATCCATAGCACAGTACGATATTCCGGCCGTGCTCTGAAGAATGTCAAGAATGCTAACATAAGAACATATGCTCCCATTGCTCTAGGATTGTCAGTGGTGCCAGCTTTGCCATATCTGTTTGATGAGCCTGTCGAGCATGCTTGCGATTATGTATTTGACTATCTGGAGGAGAAGTATGCAAAGAAGAAGCTCGCTTGAGCTAAGATAGAGAAATAGACTCGTGAAAATATACACTGTACTATAGATTAACAACCATATGGCGAACGCCTAGGCGGGTCTGATGAATAAATAAAACAAGGAGGGGGGGAGCGGGGTAGTTCAAAAAGAGACTTACATGAGGTTTCTGAGTAAAGCAAAGCTGAAATTGACTAGGATTCCAGCTACCATACTTTTCTGCTGCCGTTTTGAAAAAAGATTGTTTTCTTTGAGGAAGAATAGAGCAAGTACTCCAAGGAACATGCCGACCAGTATGCCAATCAGATCATCAACATAATCTCCGCCAAGATTGATATCTGCAGGTCCATCCTGAACACCGGTATCGATCCACTGTTCCTCCATATTAGTCATGTCTTCGTTTGTTCCTCCATATCCATAGAGACGGCCAAACTGCTGCCGCAGCTGAGCAATATCGTCGTCTGAAAATCCCGTCGACCGCAGCCGATCGAACCCCCGGAGCTCCGGCAGAGTGGACCGGGTGGGGACTCGCTGATCGTATTCATTTTCCTTTGCAAGATCTATCGGCGACAGAATGTCTCCAATTGAACAGTGGATGTAGATTTTGGGCGGACCAGCTGCAGCTGCAGCATCAGCATTAGACGCTGCAGCGGAATTGCGACCAAACACCTCTGTAGATAAATCCATCTGATCATTCAGCACCCGGCCGTTTCTGATCAGCCTCAGCCGACGATTCAAAGTCTTCCCTCCAATCTGCTGGCGAATTTGCCGACGAAGCGCGCTCACAGACAGCTCTTGTATGCTTTCAATGTCCAGCGTCAGGTCGGCAATGGACGAATCCGAGAATTTGACAACGAATCTGGCTGAATCAGATGGCGCTGACGACGGCGATGCAGAAGTGTTGTCTGGAGAAGAAAGATTTTCCCTGACCTTTTGTTTCCCTTTATCTTTAGAGCCTTCATGGCCCGTAGAAGAGTACGACATGTTTAGTGGCTGAAGTCATGTTGGTGGGCCCATGAAGTTTGGAGGGGGGGGGAGGAGCGGCGGCGGCGCACAGCCGTGTCTGAATTTTTTCTAGGTATATAAGAAAGGGGACGGAGAAATTTTTTTAGATTCTTCAATCCTTTATTATTATAAAGTGCGGCATCCATAGCATTCGTGTTGCTTGTCTCTCATCGATTCTCTACTGAATGGACAAGCGTCAAGCTACTGGAGAGAACAACTGTACCGTCTTAGTGCTTAGGTCTTCTCATTAGTCGCGATAGCGAAATTGCAAGCAATCGTTTTGGAGAGGGCCAGGGCCGGTGGGTAGTACATTTTATAGAGTTTTTTTTTTTCTATAGTTGAGCAATAGGAAGGAATATAATATTTGAGTGAGCTTATGGAATGTTGGTGTTAGCTGTAGTTTAACTGGGTGATGCTTGTGACTGTGCCTGTAGTTGTAGATGTGAGAAGTCTTGGTACATTTGAATAGATGTGAAAACCATGAGAAAGTAAAAATGAACTTGAGTATGTTTGTGTGATTCCAACTTTCTTGTTTTTATGACTGTTATTGTCTCTTGTTTCTGAGACCGTGCAGTTATGATTCCTTTAGTGTGATGCCATTCAAGCATACTCCTGATGGATTGATCTGGGCTTGGAGATGACCATGCGAGGAGACGAAGGAAGTCAACAAGTTTAGTAGAGAGCCTGAACATCATGGATTACGTTTCGATTGGAGAAGATTCCAGAGCAAATACATGGCTGTCAAAACAAGGGATTGTAGTTGTGGATCATTACAGATCATTCTCATTCTGGTCGAGTCTAGCACCTTTCAAGAATCACCATGAGCTTGATATTGAAGTATGTGGAGCCAACATGAATAGAATCGGGTCTTTTTCAATTGATTGGATGAGATAGTTAAGGATCTTATAAAAAAAAAAAAAACTTACTGTTCACTGCTGGTGAGGGATCATTGCTGCATATTCCAGTTGTGCCATCTGAGAGCCATTAGTGGTGCTATACAGGACCCATAGCACCACTGCAATTGCAAGCTGAAATTTCCAGTTGTTATCCAAGATGCAGAAGCAGTCGAATTGATTTTTGAGAATTAGAAGCTCCTCAGTTTTGTGCTCTATATCACCTACTAGCTCAGGTATCAGGTAGCAATACTGGCAAGATTTGGATAGCTCGCCATGTTGAATCTACGGAAAGCACTTATATGGGCTTATACATAATCAAAAACGCGTTAAAATCACGGGGAAGGGGAAAAACCATCATGCCTTTTGCATGACAAATATTTACGGGTAAAACACGAGGTTTGAGTCTTGATCTGATCATATTGCAATACAGCTTTGTTATCCATACATTGGTACATGACATGTCGTGCGCTCCATAGAGCTTGTGAAAAGAGTGGTTTTTTCGAGGCGAAGAGTTTAGGCATATTTCTGGAAGAAATCCATGCAAGCTGTGAAAACAACCAACAGAATACCACCACCGGGTCCAAGACGCAGAACCTTGGGCAAGAAACCTTTGTAAAGAGCACCAAAACCTTCTTCTCGAGCAACAGTGATTACAGCAGGGAAAGTCCAGTTATACTTGGGAATGACACCAACGACTCGGGTGGTGTTCTGAATTCGGGATTTGACAACATCATAAGGAGTGTTGAGAATGGTACCAATGGTACCACCAATACTACCCGAGATCAAATCGTTTCGGGTTTTTTCAGACTGAGTATTAGCAGCGGGGAGCAGTTCTCTAATCTTGAAAATAGAGCCGAAATAACCAGCATTCCAGAAAATATGTCTCCACAAAGTGGCTTCCAAACCATTGTACATGGCCAAAATGCCCTCCTGTTGGACAATCTTTCGCACAACATCCAAAGGTCCATTATAAGTAGATTTTTTATCTTGTAGTCTGATCTTGACCAATTCAAATGGAACCACCACAAAAGATTCAGTGGCTCCAGCAGTAGCACCGGTGAGAATTGACAAAGGCTGCGTCATCTTGTCTACGCCAAACTGCTGCCGATAAAATTGACCCCACTTGTCATTGGCAGCAAATTTGGTAGCTCGCTTGGGAGCCTCCATAAGAATGGGGGCGCTGATGCCACGATACAACCGACTGACACCTTCATTTTTGATGATCTTCTTGAAGCAATCAAAAGTGCCATTGTAAGTTTCTGATGCCGGTCCACCACTCACTTGCAATTGGACTCGAGTCTTGACCACGTCCAGAGGGTACATGACCAAAATCTATATCCAAGGTTAGTCTTTTTTTTTTCTCTTCTTCTTCGCGTATATTTCAAACACCATCAATCAGTCCCCACCATTTTCCGTCCATCTCCCCTCTACAACCTACCTCAGATACACCGGCAATAGCGCCTGCTGCAAACTGGTACTGGAATCCAAGCTCTGATTATTGTTAGCAACATGGCCATGGCGCTTCCCAAATAATTCCCCCAACAACATTGCTATTCTTGAAATACCCACGTTTCTTTTCGGCCATCTTTTTTCTACTGGTAATCAATGGTTAATGCTGTGAATTCGTTTGATCCAAAAACAAGTGGTTCGCCTAAGTCCAAGTCGGTTGGTCGATAGGGAACCCCTCTTTTAGTCACACAACCCACCGACTAAGTTTTTGCACCCCACGCAAAAACCGCTGATTACTACGGGACGCACCGCAGCTCGCCGGGGGACCCCACTCTTCGGACCATTGGAAACCCTGGGCTATCGGGGGAAAAATTCACTTTAGTTCAGAGGAGAAAGGGAAGAGACAGGAGAAAGGGGGAGGATGTGAGAAGCGATTGTGGAGTTCAAGCAAGGGTGATTGGCAGCATTACAGCGGGCTAGATGACGAAGCCACTGATATTTTTTATCAGATTCGAAAATCTTTTTTTTTCCCCTTTGCTATCGGTGTTGCCAATCCTACTCTCTTCGGGTGTATTAATTTTTCCACTACCTTCAGAGAGTCTCCGGTATGCAGACTGGGAGAGGGAGCGGGTTGGTCCGGTTGCGGAGCGGCCGCTGGTGGAAAACTTAGCCAAGGCGAGCCAAGTTCTGAGTAAAACATGGAAAATCCGGTGGGTGAGGGGAGATAGAGTTATCTAACAAGATCACTCGAGAGCATTTTCAAGATTGTCGTAAAAATCCTTGACGTCTTTGTTTGCGCGGATCTTGTGAGGAGCAAAGCTTTTAACTTGGAGCCGGTCTATGCCTGTGCATCTGGATATTGCTACATAGGCCTGGCCGTCCTCGAAGATGTTATTCAAATCTACCACCACCCGATCAAGGGTCTGGCCTTGTGCTTTGTGAATAGACAGGGCCCACGATAGTAGCAGTGGGATTTGTGTGCGAGTGACAAGCCGCTTTCCCTTTATGTCCTCGACGACGAAATCTGTAGGAACGCATAAATGATATAAATACCGGCCGGCGTTTTTGCCAATTCCACGGGTCTGAAATTTCACCAGTGGCCTCAATCGTTGTTCATCTGGGTATTTACAGGCAAGACGAATGCGATCTTGGACGTCACCAGACAGCTGTTCGAATGTGGGTCTGGCGCTGACAGGAACATTTCCCTTGGCCAAGAAAATCGCATTGTACATTTTGATGAAGTCCTCGTCGTAATCAGCCATTTCAAACAAATCCCGTAGTTCCTCTACAAGAAATGCCATGACTGTACCAGGCAAACCATTGACAAGACTGTCATCAATATTTTTGATGAGTATCACTTGAGCACGGAGCTTCAACACCAGTTCCTTTTCGCACATTTGGTTCTGAAAATATCTGACACTTTCTTCCGCACTAACATGCGGTGCTCGGGTGTCGACTGCTAGAAAGGTACGCGCCTTTCCCGGAAGGTTTTTGAGTCTCAATTGATTCTCGGTAGTGACTGCATTCCGTCTGGAATACAGATATGTCGGCTCAATTCCATCTGTATAGTTCACTGGCCGCTCCAGACTTTTGAACAGATTGATGGTCTCATCGGACATTTTACCTTGACGCATGTCATTGAGCATCTCCACAAACTTGTTGTCACCCTTTTGACGGAAAACTTCGGTCAAAATGCAATGGGTTTGAATAGCAGTTTTCCATGCAGTAGACTGAAAACACAAATAATGCCTATCAGACTTGATTTCTTTGGGAATCACCGGTGGCAGCTGAAAGAAATCTCCCGTGAGAATCAGCTGGATGCCTCCAAATGGCACCTCTTTCCGATGCCGGATGACCCGTGCGAGCCGATCCACTTTATTGAAAAATTCAGGTGTAATCATCGAGATCTCATCAATAATCAGCACTTTGGTCTGCCTCCATTTAGCTTTGATCTCCGGATTCTTGTTGACTCTCTGGATCATCATCTCCGCATCGTCATATCCCATACCGATCTTGGCAAAACTGTGAAGTGTAGTACCACCAACATTAATGGCTGCCAGACCAGTACTGGCAGTGACTGTTACAGCATGATCGCCATATTTTTTGCGCAGTTCACCAATCATGATGCCTAACAAATAGGATTTGCCAGTACCGGCAGCACCACTGTAGAACAGTGATACACCGCTCAAGGCCATTTCCAAGACTGCCCTTTGTTGACTACTGAGACCCATTTCGTCAGTTTCTGATGTTTCCTTGTGTCTTTTTGTGATTTTCTGGTGATCATTTTGAGCCGGCCGTTTGGCCTCGGTCTTGGGCTCCCAGGGAACTGCCCGCTTTTTTCTGCCAAAGTTCCTCATGATGTATTTAGCAACATCTGTGGACTTGTCCTTTGTAGCCATTTCATTCGATCGGCTTTCTGACCAAGCGTCCATGGGCTTGGTGGTGTTGTTTGTGCTGCCAAAGTTCATGGTTGTTGTTAAGTCGTGTTTTTGGTGTAAGATTCGCGTTTGGTGCTTTGGCTGAAAACCTAGCAACGCTGTTGGCTAGATTTAGCGACGACTAAAGCCGAAATTTGGAGGGAATAATCGAGCACTGGAGAAATGAAAGGGATTTTATACTTGGAGGTTCGGTTGTAATATTTTTTTAGGTGCTATGTTGACATGCTTTCACTCGCGATATGACCTTAGAGGAGTCGAATGGGCTTATCTTATCGTGGATGACTCGGTACCATTGATTATTCCTACAGATGGAGAAGATGATATATTTACGATTTATTTTAGAAACATCATGCTTTTTGTAAAAGGTCCGAGGAATTTTATCATCTCACATGTTCAAGTAGGGTTTATTTATCCTAACACTGCTCTGAGTAAATCGAAGCAGGAGCATCTTCCAGTCATCTCTTCTAAATCTCTGTTGACCGAGTGTGAAAACACTTCTCTTCCACCAGGTGGGGTGGGCTTTACGAGAACTGGCTGGTTTCTCATATAAACAAGAGTCTATTTCTCATAAGTCATTCATATCATTTATGTACAAATGCATGCAGTTCTATGTACAGATGATGTCAAAACCGTGCACCTCTTCGCCAGAATCCATGCCCGTCTGACCTCATTAATTCCACCTGGCGAACCCATTTATGCAAAAGTTTTGGATCCACACCTTCTTCTTTGGCAAGATCAATTGACCAGAGAAATCGTGCTCGACTACCT
The DNA here is from genome assembly GCA_030564625.1 of Zygoascus hellenicus. Taxonomy (NCBI): domain Eukaryota; kingdom Fungi; phylum Ascomycota; class Dipodascomycetes; order Dipodascales; family Trichomonascaceae; genus Zygoascus; species Zygoascus hellenicus. The sequence goes on from JAJLWE010000016.1 coordinate 178,113, forward strand.
TTGCCGGTGACGCTCACTCGTCGGAGAATACCCTCTACTACAGCTTCAGCAGTCTTGGGCCCAAGCTCCTGGCCCCTACCTCTCAGTTCAGCAATCAACGGGATAATTCTGTTGTTACACTGCGCAGCAGATAGTAATGGGCTACGAGAATAGCCAATGATGATTTGCCGAATAACACTTGGAGGGAAATGAAGATTCCGGTTGGTCTTGAGCCATTTCATCATACTTTTGCAAATATTAGGAAAGCTTTTGCTAGCGCGAACAAGAAATAGAAAATATGCTTTTGGTGGGATCTCTGGGATAGAGTCCAGCAGTTTTAAAGCGAGCGAAAACTGGTTTCTATGCACCAACATTCCTACTGATTGTATGATGGCTTCTGACGGTGGCTGGATGTCTCTTTTCACCAGAAATTGAACCACTTCTGTTGCTCTTTTCTCATCCCATCTTCGGAATAAGTCAGTCACAACTTTTCCAAAGTGTCCATCCGTAGATAAAGCAGCAACTTCGTTGGACGGGGGGTCGCTGATAGCCTTGGTGGAAACTGCCTCCTCTTTTTCTTTCAGAAGCACAAGGCCAGCCATGATGATTTTCACGTCCGAATCAAATTTGTCCTCAGTGTTCTGAGGGCTCTGTTGCAGGCGAGAAATAAACGAATGCAAGAGTGCCATGACCCCATTAGGCGAGACTTTATTCAGGGCCATATAACGCATTTGTTCGAAATGAGGTCTTGCAGATATGGCATTTGCGGCAGCTCTTTCAAAGACGACAGGCAGAGTCTCAAGGCCTTTCCAAGACTCTAGACCTCCTATGAAATCCCACAATATTTTTCCCGGAGGGGAGGCACCTAAACGGTTCATAGACATCACCAATGCTTTATCAAGGACCGCCCTAGAGACATTGTTGAAGATCCTGTGGAGAATGCTTGGGTCGGATATCTTTTTTGAGAATAAAGCATTATCATCAAGATCATGGATGTTCCTTGTTTTGCCCCATAAAACGCAGTCTATGGCGCCAGATACTAGCCTGGGATTGTTAACGGCTCCAAGCTTGATCACCTCTGTTACAGTCAACGTTTGTTGGTATTTGATGGCGATCTTGAGAAACTCCGACAAAACCTGGTCGTTTTCCGCCTGACTCAGAGTCGACCATCGTTGCTTGTGATAGTGTTTGTATGACTTGAACAGCTTTGAAAACTGCTTAGCGTCATTTGGTATAGATGCAATGTACTGCAAATCATCTGCAGAATATTCACAGTAATGCTGACTGAGAAGTGAGGAGAAGAGGCGGATTCGATTTGCTGTCCACCAATTTTCATGTTTCTTACTCAGAATAATAGTTTGAAGAACATGGGGCTGAGACAAGAATTTTTCACTGAATCTCCGCATGATCAAATCTAAATAAAAATCCGGTCTCTTGTCCAAGAGTATAGAAAAAATTTCGGTTCTTGTGGAGATGTCGAAATCAGCATGTGCAAACAGCTGAGGAGCCCATCGGCCATTGGACCTGTCAGAAGCAGTCCGGTCATGGATCTCTTGAATTATAGCATATTCATCCATGAGTTTGTCTTGCTTCAATTTCAAAATTAATCTAGCATTTTTCAACTGCTCATCACACTCTGCTTCCGACTGTCCCAGTTCCTGAAGGAGTTGGTAAGCTGTGTTGGACTGGCCCAGGGAGACAAAAGCTCGAACATAAGCCCCGAGAACCATCTGCTGGCCGTATTTCACAGACAGATCTGGAATCAACTTGGAACAGAAGGCAGTAAACAGCGAGATACCAAGCGATAAATTGTCCAGTAGAACTTGTGCCGCCAGACGCTGCTGGCCCTGATGATATAGCACCATACTCAGAAGCACAGTCCCATCTTCAGACAGAGAGCCTCTGAATTGTGGATATAGATGCATCAGGCTTTCAACAGCAGTGGTAGCCACGCTAAACGCCGGTCTAGACGATACGATGTTCGACAGAGAGCAGATCTGCTGGTGAAATTGCTCGCTGGTTATTACAGCAGGATCAGCATAGGAAGAGGATCCGATATTAGAGGCTACAGAGGACGGAGAAAGCGTCTTAGAATATGCAATGTTTTCTTCATGGAGTTTTTTCTTGATTTCAAGCTGCTGATCAGCCGGCAATAGCGAAATGATGGCAGAGCGAATTTTCTCGGTCCAAGACGTCGAGTCATATTGCGGGTGATAAAGCCGGCATGACCGTATTGTAGGATGGAATCCCTGGCCTCCTCCCTGAAGACAGAGCCGTGGTAATGGCGGTCTCCATCTACGGATCATGGCTGGTTGGAGAAGAGGTGAAAAATCCACCACCGATCCGGGGAGGATTTGGGATTTGGGATGTTGCAGCAGCTAGTTAGTAGCAGGAGTAATATGGGAGGAGGAGAATCTAGGAGCAGCATGTATTTTCTAAACAACAATAACTAATCAAATTCAGCTTCATCGAGATCCGACAGCTCGCCGCCATCGGCATCTTCTGCAGCCTCTTCGTCAGCAGCAACTGCCCGAGAAGAGGGATCAGAAGCCGAGGGTTCTTTTCGAACGGCCTCGCAAGCATCGACCCACTCAGAGTAGACATCAATGGGTTCTGAAAGGGCTGTGGGAGTTAGAATGGGAGGGGAGGGAACGAGAGGGAATGAGGGTGATTGGGAGAGTTTTTTTCTGTTACAAGACACTTACCGTTGATACTGGCCTGGAAAGTTTGACCGCATACTTTGCATGAAAGAGAGCCGATTCCTAGACGTTTGTCCATGGTGCAAACTACTGCATTTTCGTGATTGCAGAACAAGCAAGAGAAAGTAGTAGCCAGGACCTGCTTGACCTTTTTGGCGGGGCCTCTGCTACTCTTCTTACGTTTTCCCTGGATGTTGTTAGATACATAGGAGCTGGATCTTAGCTCTGTGATTAGTTGCTTACCATTGTTGTGAGGTGAAGATAGAATGGTAGGCGGGGAGACGGATGGGTACAGTTGGAGGAGGAGGAGGAGCTAGAAAGAGGAGGAGAAGAGGAGGATGGGCCACGAGCACTAGACGGGAAGGAGTGATGGAAATCAATAAGGATAGGAGGAAATCGTGTCAAGGTTTTCTGAGAGTAGTTAATGGATATATATTAGCAACGAAGAGAGGAGATCAAGAGGAGCGAGTCTTGAGATCAGGCTGCTGACTCAGCACGGGCGACCTGCTGACTCAGCACGCTCATTCTTCTTCTTCTTCTTCTTCTTCTTCTCTTCGCTGACAATCCGTTGTTGATCTGCTGACTGTCCAAGTCCAGATCTCTTTTTATCCTAATAGTCTCGATATCTCTCTGCTCCCCTTTGCGCTTACCTACAGAGTAGTCCCCCTTCTTCTCTTCATTTGTTCATGAAATTCAATAGGCGGCGCGGTTGGTGGTGATGCACAGCCGCACATCATACTGAATATTTTTTTTTTCTCCAGCAAATAGATCTGCCATTCACCTCTATCAATCAGCCATGGAGTTTTCTATTCAAAAGACAAAAGAAGCTGCTGGAGCTTTGCAAAAGTATCTGGAGAAAAACCAACCAGCTGCTAGCAAGAATCTTCTCGTGGAAGAGGAAAGTGAGCCTGATAATGTGTTTTATCTCAACATTATCACCAAAAAATATGCTTCAGACAAGAAGAATCTCAAGCCTAAGCGGATTCCCGTGAAGCATTGTATTTATCCTTCGGCAGAGGATCTAGATTTTTGTTTGATTTCCAAAGACCCTCAGAGAAAGTACAAAGATGCGTTGCTGGAACAGGTTCCTTCCATCAAGCGTATTGTTGGAGTCTCGAAATTCAAGGGCAAATTCAAGAGCTACGAAGCCAAGAGACTGCTGAGATCTCAGCATGACATGTTTCTTGCCGAGGATTCGGTTGTTACCACATTGCCCAAGCTGCTTGGTAAAGTGTTTTATGACTCCAAGAAGACCCCTTTGGCCATCAAGATTGGTGAAAACATCAATGCTGACAAAGTCAAGGCTCAGGTTGATGCCATCATCAACTCAACTTTGTTGCAGATTGTTCCTGGAACCACCTTGTCGATAAAGATCGGCTACACTGCTATGACAGCCGACCAGCTTGCTGAGAATGCTGAAGCCGTTGTCAAGTATTTCACAGAAAAGGTGAAACCTTGGACAGCCATTCGATCAGTGCAGCTGAAAACACCCAAGTCTCCTAGTCTTCCAGTTTTTATTACTGATAAGCTGTATGATGAAGAGGATGTGCTTGTAGACACTGAATCAAGTGATAAGAAGAGGAAGAGAGAAGACAAAATCAGCATCATTGAACAAGCATGGGAAGATATTTTGGACGACGAGACCTTGGAAGAATATAAGAAGAAGCATAAGAAGACTAAAAGCGATAGCAGCAGTCAGAAGCCTATTGAAGCTTGAAGGGCCATGTAAACCTAATTATCTTAATATTATATTTGGAGTTTTTTTTTTTTCCTTTTTTTCCTTCCTCTTCTTTTGTATGTGAGTAGGTCGTCACTCATGATTCGATATACAATAGCTTAATTTCGCAACGGGGCTCACTGTCATTACGGGTGAATAGGAATGAAGTTGCCAATAATGCAGCTAGGAATGTTGTACTTGTCTCTGCGGATGGTGAAGCTGAAACAACAAGCCCGCCTTTTCCTTCCGTCTCTAGTTCGCAAATTGCAACTCGTCAGTACAGCCTTCTGGCCCGAATCAAAGGCTATATTTCCGTATTTTTCCCAATAATTTACTGCGGATTCCTCGCTCATAAGTTCATAAATAGCCAGTTTGCCATCTCGCAAATCCTCCACATCGACTTCCACCAAGCCTGCAAACTCCCGGTTTCCTCGGTAGATTTCGCCAGTACGACGCCATAAACATGCGGGAATAGCCATAGATGTGAAGACTCGATCATAGTCTAGTAGCATCCGTTCAAATGCCTCTTCTACCAGCACCAAGTCGACATCATTTAGACTTTGTGCTACTGCACGAAATGTAGGGCGAAATATCGATAGCGCTTTGAGAATTCTCTGCTTGCTATTTTGATTCATGTGTGTATCCATGTATTTCTGTAGTCTTTGGTATCCATTGACATAGTTGAAAGGCTGGAGTAACCCAGCCTCCAATTTGGCGTAAATAACTTGCTTGAGACGTTCCTCTGGAGATATGTCTTCCGAAGGATCGGCTGCAGTCATGAAGAACTTGTCTCTGGCCGTGTCGCTAGCAGTGATGCTGCCTCCTTTAGCTTTGACCTCGTTGATGAGACCAGTCAACGATGTCGAGCCGCCATGTCTTGGGAAAGCACCACCATCGGTAGAAGGGAGACTTGACATGTCCGATGTAGGATCCACACTGAAGCCGTCGGCATTCAGCGGGCCAGGCTCGTCTATGATAGCCAGGAAATTGTTCAGAGAAGAGAATTCCGATCCGGCATGTTCAGAGAAAAAAATAGGAGCCTGGCTGAAGGGAGTATTTGAGAACGAGTTAGCTCCTGAAGAGACGCTGGACATCTGATCCCCAAGTCCAGAAATTCCGTTCCCATTACCATTGGAAGAGGACCAGTTGGAAACCGATTGGCTATTATCATTGAGTATCAAACCACCATTATTGACCAAGGCTCGAGCACCCGAGGTCGAAGCCGGGACTGAACCCGCCACACCGCCAGGGGACATTATAGAGCTTGTTTCCGATGCTTCATCGGTGTCTTCCCGTTTCAAGTCTTTGAACCGTGGTTTTGGTTCGTCATGGCACAGATGACCAATGCTCCTTTTGATGCAGCGTGTGCACGGGCGCTTGTTGTCACATGTCATGTGGCTTCGGCGGCAATAGACGCACGCATGATCCACCTTCTGGCGCTTCTGCTTTTTCCTCTGCGCAGCCTCCGCATTTGCCTTGTTCTGTACTGCACTCATACTGTCATGGATGGATGAGTTGATTCCCACTCGGTTCAGTTTGGCGGGGAAAGGAGGAGGATTTTTAGTTGGCTCATTTTGCGGGGAGGTGTGTTGGGACCAATGTGCGGCTCAGAGCCATCAGCGCGCACAAAAATATCAAGCCATGCCTGGCTGTTCCTACCGACCATCATCAGATCATAAAAAGGGCCTGGGAATGCTGAGATCACTTTTTGGTGGGCTGCGAGGCCGTATTGGCTGGAAAAAATGCATGGATAATGGAATGGAGTCTTGTAATCGACGGGCCGGTCAGCGGGGGTTTGCAAGTTCTCGAGTGGCCCGTTTAACTGAGGAAGAGAAGCGAGCAGCTTTCATGCGTGGGGTGCACGAGGCAAGGAATTCACGGAATAAACAAAAAGAGCTGTCGGTAGCGCTGTATGCTACGTCAGGAGTGATTGCCACTTTGGCGCTGGCGTATGCGTCGGTGCCGTTGTATCGAGTGATTTGTCAACGAACAGGATGGGGTGGTACGCCTATTACTGATAATACCAAGTTTACAGCTGATAAGTTGGTACCAGTTGATCGTAAGAAGCGAATCACTGTGAATTTCAGCTCCGAGGTGTCTACATTGATGCCATGGAAATTCCGGCCTCAGCAGAGGCAGGTACAGGTTTTACCTGGAGAGACTGCTTTGGCATTCTACAAGGCCAAAAATACCAGTGATCGAGACATCATTGGAATGGCCACATATTCTGTGGTACCTGACAGAGCTGCTGCATATTTCAACAAGATCCAGTGTTTTTGTTTTGAGGAACAGCAGCTGCGGCCTGGTGAAGAGGTGGACATGCCCGTCTTCTTCTTCATCGACCCCGATTTTGCGAAAGATCCAGCCATGGCTAATATAGATGATATTGTGCTACACTATACGTTCTTCAAAGCCCAATATAATGACCAGGGAAATCTGACTCCGGTTTCCAAATCTGATTCTACGTAACCCATGCTGGTTGTGTTGAAGGATCGATCTCATTATGTGTAAATAGTATAACAGATTGTAAATAAATAGAACCCAATTTCAGTGCACCGACAGGCCAATTTTTAGTGTGAAATATTATGTCTGGGTATCTGGTATTTTTGGCAAATTTTCTATGGGCAAATTTGTTGTTATTCAAGGCTCAGGTAAATGTTTTACGAGACGGAGACCAGCACCCGCAGCACCGTGCCTAAGGGAATCAAGCGGCTTATCGAGGCAAGTCACCTAGATAACTCGACTCATGGCATCTGATATGATAGTCACGGCAATAATTAGGGACTTGGACGAATTTTATTGACAGTGGTACTATTAGAAAGTAATTTGGCTGGTATGAGAAAAAGCTTAGCAGTCGGACAGCCAACGCAATAGATGAACGGTATTGGTATTCATCAGCTGACAGTATTGATCATTTACAAATGGGCTCACCATCTAAAGTTATCAGTAATAGTGTCACCAACTAGTAGCAATCACCAGCAGCTAATGTCCATCGGATTTATTCTGTTCAAAATCGCCAATGGCTAGAAATATAAATATTATACATTAAGGATAGTTCGAATGCAATGTGAAAAAAGAAAAAGAAAGCCAAACTACCGAATCAGCTAAACACCGGAGGCATCTCAGTTCGAGGTAGCGCTCGATGCTCATCGTGATCAGACATGTCATCGTCCTCCCATTCTACAACAATGCTAGGAGTTGACAATGGGCCATCTTCGGTGTCTACTTGACTGGTATCAAGCTTCAAATCTGGACGGCCTTCATGGATCACAGCCGTCTTGGAATGCTTGGAGTGATCGGAGTTTGGCGGCGAGTGGGCGGTGCTAGCAACGCAAGCAGGATCCAGAACCAGTCCTTTTCTATGAAGAGCACTCTGCAGATCAACAAAATCAAAATGCGTGTCTTTATTTGGCTCACACTCATCTTTCGACTCCCATCCTACAGGAGGACTAGGAGGCGGTGAAAGAAGCCAGAGACGTCCAGCATCAGGAAGCTGGAGATGCGTCGCATCAACACTGACGGGCGTATTATCGCCATAAAACATCTTTAGATCCTTTAAAGCAGCAGGCCGGTCACTACTGAACTTATTCTCCAAATTTTTACGGATCAAAACCCCGGTTTTGGCACTATCAAACACCGCCATAATGCGTCGGAATGATCGCAGCAAGCACCAATGCGCTGGCACAGCTATGGGAACTAAACTATTCAAAAGCAGGTCATTGGCCTGGTTGAATTCAAGCTCCTGAGACGGCAGATTCGTAAACAGAAGAGTGTTAGACACCATAGCTATAGGTCTGTAGGTTGCTGAAGGAGTCGTCTCCAGTAGGCACTGCTTAGCCTATATATAATGCAGTATAACAATGCTCAGCCCTTCTTGGCTGCTAGCCGCACCAGGAGCCAAGCAGGTAGTATATTGGGTGGGCAATGAGAGGTGGACGGCACTGGCAAAAACAATGGAACACCGGGGAAAAAAAAAATAATAATTTTTTCTTTCAAGACCTCCGATGGGAGATTCAGAGAGCAAACAGGGTGGCCACTGCTGTTGATGTCATTGTTGATGCTATGAGCAGTGTGGCTGGGTAGCCGACTGGCTGGTACCCCGAGTAACGGAGGGGGCCTGAGTCAGCAGAGGCAAGAAGTAGGATAAAAAGTAGAAAGAAGCAGCATTTCACAGGGAATAAGATACACATCTGACATCCACCATGAAAACACTTGCTATTCTAGACACCGATACACCTGCGCCAAATGTGGCTGCAAAGCGTGGAGAATATCATGATATCTTCAAAGCTCTTCTTGTCAAAGCAGGCCTGAATCTTGAGGAGTGGGATGTCAAAGGTTATGACGTAGTGACGGCCCAGGAGTATCCCACTGGCAAAGTCGATGCTTTGTTGTTGACGGGATCAAAGCATGATGCTTACAAAGATGATCCCTGGATGGTTAAACTTGTGGATTTCACAAGCAACTCTTTGCAGCAGGGGGTCCGGGTGATTGGAATCTGCTTCGGCCATCAAATTGCTGCCAGAGCATTGGGAGCAGAGGTTGGGCCCAACGAAAAGGGATGGGAATTGTCTTCTATTCCAGTCAAGCTCACTGAGATTGGCCAGAGAATCTATGGCAAAGACCAGTTCAATATCATGCAGATGCATCGAGACATTGTCAAGACTGTTCCTGCCAATGCCGAAGTCATTGGATACACAGATGTTTGCAAGATCCAGGGGCTTTATATCAAGGGATCTTTGATTAGTACACAGGGACATCCTGAATTTGATAAGTTCATTATTGATGAGTTGGTTGGGCTACGACGACAGTTCTTCACTCCTGAGCAGGCTGACGAAGCTCTCCGAGCCGCTGCCGAAGATCCCAATGACGGAGTCGAAATCGCTTCAGAAATGGTGAAATTCATCAATGGTCATGATTTTTGATTGATCTAGCATTGTTATTATTCAAAATCCTTCTGACAAATGGTTTGCGTTCTTGTTTTTCGGGGTGTGACTTACGACTACTCATGTGTAATAGACCTGGGCTGGTCAATTGCAACAGTATTACTTGTTATCATTAAGTAGTTGTTGGATTTGGGCAGTCAGCTTAGTATGATGATTGTGCATTACAAATTATCACTTATTTGAGCATAATTACTTCAGATCCGTATAGATGCCATGGTGATGTCACGTGGCCACCTCGACGAGCAATTTTACTACGAAGCGACTTATTCCTTTTTTCCATTTCGGCCCCATGGCTATACATACAACCATCCAGAACATGATACGAACAGCTGGTCATGAAGTATAAAGTCCAATTGATATTTCGCAATCTATACATCCAATTCCTGGACATCTTATTTTCCAATCAGCTATTCACGTTTTGACTGATTGGCTGAACCTAAAGGCCGGTTCGTAAAAAGGAGAAATTCTGACTAATACTACCCAATATGGTCCCACGGTGATCGGCTACCGGGGGTAGTTTATCCGAAACTATCGGAAAAGCAAACAATGCACTCATTTCCCTAGAAGATCGCTTCCGCATCCGAGAGGCAAGCAGGCTAAAAAAAAATAAAAAATCCTTATCAAGATTGTGGCCGGAAAATTTGACACGTAATATATGTGGTTAGGTCACCAAGGCTGCCGGCCAGCAGTTGCGTCATTTTTGAGAACGATTTTAGATTTTTGATCCCGCAAATCACCAGCGGAACAATCAGTGCTGACCTGTCAGTCTACCAGTGCCTAATAGGGTGAACTTGTAACGAAACGTGAAGGACGGCAAAGCTTACAATGCACGTCATTTTTGTAATTTGGCTCGAAAATGGTTTATTATGCTGACCTATAATGTTTTTGTATTTCTTCGTAGAACAGGTCGTCTATGACATCAAGATGAAATTGATGATGACGATAATGAAATGATGGCAATAAATAAGTTCTAGTTCGAAAACAGCGGCCCGCCAGAAAAATAAAAAGTTGTTATTCATCTTCGTCGTAGCCAATCAAGCACTCTACTAGCCCGTTTACGCATGCTGGTGACGGATCGAAGAGATCGGTTGTCAACATGAGCAGAAGACTCGACTGAAAGAGAGTTCCGATGCTTGGGAGGAGCACCATTGATACTTTGTCTCTGTCTTGCTTTGGATGCTTTAGGCAGTGGTTTGGATCTTGCAGGAGTTTCAAAGCTGCTTATTCCGGTAGAAAAATTGGAAGAACATGGCGGGGGTTGAACCGACATTTGAAATGGAGTCTGAGTTGGCGGCTCGTTGAAGGATGATGGGACTTCATAAGGGGTGGTGGCTGAGCCAGAGGCTGTACCAATGGTAGATGAGGATAGTCGGTCTGATTCTCCAGAATATCGAATGAAACCTGGTTGGCCCAATGCAAAAGTATCATCATATGAACTTTCAAGATTATTAGTAGCAGGTGGATTACCATCTGACAGTGCAAAAGAATTGACACCAGTAGAAGAACCCGCATGTTTTTCAGTGATGGTGTCATTGGAAATAATGCTCAGGCGATTTTCATCGCCAAAGCCACCACCATTAGGATCAGAGCGGCCTCCAACCCTCCGGATAGTTTGCGAATTGGCATTATCGTGGCCATTTTCTGTAGCAGTTGCAGGCCCATGAGCACTAGAATAATGAGGTGCGGGTGGAGGAGGCATGGATGAGGAATTTGTCGCTGTAGGAGGAGTAACAGCCTTCATGAGTTGAGTAGATCTTGAATATCGCACCCGTTCATAAGAATGCAACGAAGAATGAGAAGAGTTAATAGATACAGTAGAGCCAGTATGAACGGACGACGATCGGTAAGGAGAACCAAGGTAATTGTACTGAGGAGTGCTTTCATCTTCCTCCTCTTCCTCAGTGACTGCTTCTTCAACGGCACCCATCTTGTTACGCAGGTTCTTGACTCCATCCGGGCCAGACTCCGATCGCCTATCAGTGGAAGGAGCTAAGGCCAAATCGAGGTCAATCAAAGGCTCTGGCTCTACGACATGGTAAGCAGCAGGCTGCGAAGAACGCAAAGCATCACTAGAAACATAAGAAGACGAGAACAGCTCGCTGTCAGGAGACTTGGACCCACTCTCAGAAAAACTGGGTGAAGAAGAAGTGGACTGTGCATGAGGTAATTCCTGGCTCTTGTGCTCTTTGATCTTGTGATCATTCTGTCTAGAGAAACGAATAACCGAGCCAGCCCACGACTTGACTTTTTCATGTCTTCCGGTACGCTTGCCAGAGCTAGGCAGAGAAGGTAACGAATCCGAAGACGAATTTTTAGATAAAGATACAGGACGAGAGGTCGAGGCGTCCGATGCAAAATGGTTGGTGGATGTGCTTGTGCTGGTGCTGGTGCTGGTGCTGGTGCTAGTGCTAGGTTGGTTAACAAACTGAACCATTTTGGGACTATCAAGTGAAGTGGCCGAAGAAACCGATTGGCCCGGCAAGGAAGACGAAGATGAAGTGAAAGTCAATGCAGGAGACTGTAGGGAGTAGACAGTAGAAGGAGTTGAAGCAGAGACGCTAGAGTCTGGCACCGCCAGCTTGTTGTTGCAAGGGGCGGCACCATCACCCAACGATGCAGTGGCAGCCTGAGCATTGTTTTTCCATTCTGCAGTAAAGTCATGGGAAATGGCAGCAGAGCGACGATGCGCGTGGGTTCTGTGAGGATGAGAATCACTAGACTTGTGTTGGTGTTGTGACTGGGCAGAGCCAGCATCAATAGCAACTGGAGACCCCAGGCACACCGTGTATTGACGAGAATGGTTGGCCCATACGGGTTTTTTGCTAGAAGAAGTCTCACCAAAAGAAGAGGAGCGATGTGACTTTGGAAGAGGAAAATAATACTGGTGCTGAGAGTTGGCGTCGACCGTCAGTATCGAGGACATTATGGACGACGGTGAAGACAGGAGGAGCAAGAAAAAACCCACCAAATCCAAACCCGGGTGGTGTTGCAGCCCACACTAACACCAGGCGATTCACACAGAAACCCAGCAGAGACACCAAGGAGAGCTCTAAAAAAATATACAATGGACCGAGCAGAGGCAGCGGCAAAAGAATTGTTGTCTAGGAGAATGTGAAAGAAGATACAAGGAAAAATGAGAGCGGAAAAGAACGGGCAAAGGTTTTTAGCAGAAACACAAGAAAGAAGAGTATTCCAATAGACAATTTTGGCAGAATATCTTCCGGACAATGTCTTGGTTTATATTTGTCGGTGGGGGTGAAAGGGGCAAGTCAGTGGTATAAACGAAACCTCTTCAATTTAGAAACTCAAGATAAAGTGTTTGGGAGCTACGACCGTTTGGTTTTTGATTTGATTTGGTTTCGGAACAAGGCACTGCGACGAGTTGCCTGAAAGAGTCAAACCCGGATTTCACCAGTGGCAGCATGCGTTATGTGAAAGGGCGTTTTTGTATTAGGTTTGACTTATTAGGCGCAAATGGTAATAGGGGGAGCCAGCCATTTTAGCCAAATTAGCACCATGATAAACAAACGTGCATGAGGTGGGACTTCTTTGTTCCAACAGAGGCTGTCAGCATTAGGGCTGAAAATGGGCTAAGCTGAGCTAAGCTGAGCTGGGCTGGGCTAGGCTACCACTGGTTGGGTGGGAGTTTGTTTAGGCTGGGAATAGAGGGGGAAGAGCGGGGGTGATGGGATGGATGGGGAGAGCACGCTTGATGGTGGTGGATGGGCGGGTGGGAACAGAAGCTGTGAATCATGGAGGAGAGGCAGCAGTTTGACGGTTAGATATTGGGTTGCACGGAGTACAGCACAGTAAGACTAAGAGATGATTGTTCGAGAGACTGGGAATGCCTGGCGCCTCTCTAGCGTGGTGCTTGCGGCATCGTTATCTAAGATATTTAAGTTTATTAGAGTCTTTTTTTGGCTTGACGGGCTTAGGATAGTTTGATAAGCTGCCAATACCAAATGATCGGCTGGCAGGTATGGTGGACGCGGCTTGGCTGGTAACTGGAGGATGAAGAATGAAATGAGTTGGATCGTACGAGATAGGCTAGCGGGGTTGATATTATATTCTTAGAACTGTGCAGCCCAGTGCTTTTATTCCAGCTTTGGCTTGATATATTTTTTTATCTTTTTTTTTCCATTTAATTCGAGCTATTTTTGCTCCTGGTTATGAATAATATTACTCAAGTGTTATATTTGGCTGGTTGTGTGTTTGGAGGAAATAGAATCATCGGTCACGGCCTTGGGCCGAATCACCACCATCATCGTCTCAGATTGGTATCTGCTCACCATATATTTTGCAACTACAGCTAGCCCTACATCAGCAGTCAATAGATTAGTCGCTAAACCCCTGGCAGACACTCATGCAGCTAGCTGCTCAGTGGATGGCGGTTTATCAGCAGTAAAGAATCGAAATAATATTGCAAATAATTGCTGATCGCTATGCCAAATCGGTCACATCACGCAATTTTATATGCAGCACTATGTCTCCGGGAATCTTGTGTAGTTTATTGCACAGAATTCCCAGAGGACCCTGCTAATCAAGGTTAATCATCACAACAAGTTATTGGGTTTGTTTGATAGTCCAGCCAGAGCCCTGTAACTGCTACTCCTCTACCTATTGTCAATTGCCAATTCTCACAAAGGTTCAAGGTCCAGGCCTGTGCATATGCGTACCAACTTGGCACTCATCTTGGAGATTGTCATACTCCTCGGCTACCAGTTGTGTGCTTTTAGGGCGTGGTCTATTGATCCTCAGGTGCTAGCCTTGAATGGTCCCTGCTTGCCTCAAAACATCCGATTGATTTTTCTTTGCATTGCATTTTTATTAACTGTTCAAACGATGCTCAGCTACGTGCATGGTTCTACTCGTATATGCATGCATGGTCCCTTTACCCCTTGAATCCCACCTTCCCAGGGCTAGCTGGCTGGCTGCTTCAACATGAATATCATCGTGTGCGCAGCAACATATACTATGTGTATCATTGTCCGCAGCTTTGATATTATCCGGTACTGTGCCAATAGACACGTGTGGCTATTTATTTGAGGCTAGCAAGGCTGGAATTATTATGGCCGACTAGGGTTTTTATCGAGCTTAGTTTTTAACCAATTTCAGCTGAGGCTCGTTCCAAATCGGTCATGGTTCGGCCTTTTTAGCGGAACGGGAGGGCCTTTAACAATAAGAACCCCTCCGAGTAGGTTTCTTGATGCTAATCGGGGGGAGGGGAGGTAGGCATGAGCCGCTTTGCAACTTAAAAGATTCCGAGATTATACTCTATGGAGTGGGAAAGAAAAACGACTGAAGAGGCAACTGCGATATGTATGGGATCTTATCAGCGAGTTTGTGAGTGCTGATGTTTACAATGGTAGCTAATTTTGGTGGCCGTTATTCTTTATCGGCCGGCGTATTTCATGTAAATGCTTATCAGCTGTTTGAACTGTACTGTAGGAAGCTGGAGTTGGAAGATATGTGATGGCGTCCGGCTGATAGGCTTGTCAGCCAGGCTCAGCTGAAGTTGCCAAAATATCTGACATTCTGCTATGGTTTCCCCAGAAATATGGAAGCTTCTCTGTAGAGGCTAGCGGGGTTTCATTGGACGCTAATATACGCATGATGATAAATTGTAGTTCTGGATGTTGATACTTGCTGTTGTCTTAGCAGTGGCTTCCAATTCGGCCCAGTTTATCCAGCTCGATGCCAATTGTTGTCAAGCACTTGAACTGCCGCCGCCAAGTATATAAACTTGTAACCAGTCTCAGCTCTCGCCCAGGTTCTACTCCCGCCAAATCTGCTCATTTCCCACCGCTTCCCGCCAAATCTGCTCATTTCCCACCGCTTCCTCACCTAGTTTTCTTGGCTTTCCCCCTCCCCCACCCAATCTCCCTGCTATCTCCCGCCCACAGCGTCCATAGCCCAAATCTGCTGTTCATATTCCTCCACCATTCATCGACCGTTTCGCCTCGTCGCCGCAATCCCCTTTCACAGTCGCTATTGCCGAATTCGAAAACAATTGATCCGAAAAGTCAATTTCTCTAACACCATCCTTTTCAATGCCACTCAGCCTTCACGGAACAGCCCCTTTCCCTTTCTCATCTCCGGGAAGCCCTCCCAAGCCCCTCCCAGCAGCCTCTCCGGTCTGTGTCTGAATCTCCCAATAGTTGCTAATATCACCCACTCCACCAACGCCTGTTGTCTTCAGATTGCTTTGGAATATTCTCGACCCAAGCATCCGTTGTTTTCAGGTGATCTCAATTGATTACTATTTTTAAAAATATGGCTCATATCATTGATTTGTCCACCTATGGACCTCAGCTCAAAAAAGTCTACGATTCAATCTTGTCGTCGGACCCGGATGTTAGCTGGGCTGTGTTCAATTACGCTGCTGGCGACTCTCAGGCTTTGAAGCCTATAGCTCAAGGAGCAGGCGATTTGGATGAATTTGTCGAGGAGTTTGATGACGGGAAAGTTCAGTATGGTTTTGTACGAGTTGATTTTGACAACCGGCCGAAATATGTGCTTGTTGGCTGGGTTGGCGAAGGAGTTCCCGATAGAACTAAAGGATACTTCAATGCTCATTATTCAACAATAGCTAAATATTTCCCCGGCTATCATATTCAGATCACTGCTCGTTCATCCGCTGATTTGACTCCTCAGATCATCAATCAGAAAGTAATTGACTCGTCGGGTTCAAAGTACGGTGGTCTATCCAAGGCTACTAAAGTTACAAGAGCTCCAAAATATACTGTTGCAAGTGATGGTGCTGCCGAGGAGGACTGGGGCTCTACACCACAAGTGAAGCAGGTTGATGGGTTGAACAAGGTTCAAACTGCTTATAAGCCTATGAAGGTCAGCATTGCAGCACTTCGTGCAAATGCTTCTGAAAAAAGCGCCCCTCCTAAAGCTCCTGCATCCAATTCTGGTCTCGATAACTCTACTGCCTCTTCATACAAGCCTATTGGAAAGGTTGATATTGCGGCTCTTCGGGCTGCTGGAAAGGATTCCAAGTTCAATGATGACGGCCCTCCTCCTCTTCAGTCCTCCTATAAGCCCATTGGAAAGGTTGACATTGCGGCTATCCGAGCTGCTGCTAGTACTAACAAGAAATCCGAGCCTGAGCCTGAGCCTGTTTCAGAACCAGTTTCCGAACCTGGGAGCATCGACTCAGGCGTGGACTCCACACCGCAGCCTTCTAATTTGAAGGATCGTCTTAGGAACTTCCAGAGTGCTGCAGCGTCAACTAACGATGATGATGAGTCTCAAGATGAAGCTCCCAAGTCTATCAAGGATCGAATCAACGCTTACAAAGGCAGTGGACGCTTAGAAGAGATGCCCAAGAGAACCACTAACAATGCAGTATCTAGTCGATTCAACCCTGGCTCTGCTGCCAGTCGAGGAACTGCTCCTTCTCTTCCCAGTTACCAAAACTTGGGCTTCAAGAAGAGCGAGCCTTCCAATCCTGGATTTTTAGATGCTGCTAGCCAGGGTGGAAAGACCCCTGCTCAGCTTTGGGCTGAGAAACATGGCAAGGTTGCTCCTGCTATTGAGCCCACATCAGAACCGGAAGTCAGCCCTTACAAGCCTGTGGAAGAACCCGAAGAGGAACATACGTCTGTACGAGATATCACTAGCCAGTTCGGCTCCACCAGCATCGAAGAAGATAGAAATGAGTCTTCTGCCAGCACCACATCTTTTGCTGATCTCACCAGCAAATTTGCTGCTAAGAATGCAAAAGACTCTTTTTCTGCTCCTCCTCCTGCTCCTGCTGCTGAGCCTGAGTCAGAACCAGAACCAGAACCAGTTTCCGAAGCCGAGTTTGAGCCAAAATTGCCTCAGCGATCCGTACCACCAGCCCCGCAAGTTGATGAAGACGAGGAGGTTGCTATTCCTGTTGCGGTAGCCAAAGAAGAAGATCTCACGCCTCCCCCTCCTGCTAGGCCAGTCGAGGTCGAGGAAGAGGCCTCAGCACCTGCTCCTGTCGCTGAGGAGCCTTCAGATGCTTTGACTGCCATAGTTATCTTTGATTACAGCAAAGATGAAGATAATGAAATTGATTTGGTTGCAGACGAGAAAATCACCGAAATCGTTAAAGTTGACGAGGATTGGTGGCTTGGAACCAATTCTCAAGGTCAGAGCGGTCTTTTCCCTGCAAGCTATGTCGAGCTCACCTCTGCAGAACCTGTCAGTGCGGCTGAGCCTGACACTGTTTCTTCTACCAATTTTGCAGAACCCATTGCAGCAGCTGCTACACCGTCTGCTGCAACTGCTTCTTCTGATCAGCCTAGAGCTGTTGCTGCCTACAGCTACACTGCAGGAGAAGATGGAGAGCTCTCTTTCGAAGAAGGCGATTTGATCGAGGATATTGTCTTTGAAGATGAAGGTTGGTGGTCTGGTGTTCTCAATGGTGGAGAACGAGGATTGTTCCCTGCAAATTATGTTGAATTGCAGTCGTGATTCAAAAGCGGAAAATCTGTGGTTGAGGTTCAACCATGTGTAACTTTTTCTTGAGTCTAATTGAGCTGTAGTTCCATAGCCAATACGATTTAGACATGTAAAGTGAATTTGAGAATATTTCACCATGCAATATTGCATATTGACATCTATACAATCTATGAAACAAGCCTACATTTAGGCATCAACCACGCCCATTTTTCTTGCCATTAACTCTGCAAAAAACTCCACAATGAGCTCGCCTTGTCCCGGCTTATCTCGCCTATTGATGATCTCAGCATGAGAATGCATTCGCTTCAATCGCACTGCGTACTTTTCCCAAG
Source organism: Zygoascus hellenicus (assembly GCA_030564625.1). Taxonomy (NCBI): domain Eukaryota; kingdom Fungi; phylum Ascomycota; class Dipodascomycetes; order Dipodascales; family Trichomonascaceae; genus Zygoascus; species Zygoascus hellenicus. Next base: position 196,222 of record JAJLWE010000016.1, read on the forward strand.
GAAGTGTGTTGAGATCGTCAATGACCTTGGTAACATGGCTGGGAAGATTGAGTTCATGGGGGGTCTGTTCAATGAGTCCGGCATATCCATCACCAGTGGATGAGCGGGGAGAAAGATCCTCAGAGCCGAGCTTGGTATCCACGTTGTGGTGACTGGAATGCCGATTGTTCTCAGAAGGCAACAGATCGTCGAGGGCATCGACAGCGGCTTCGGCAACGTCTTCGGAAGGATGGTGTTTTTCCATCTTGCCGTCAGCTAAGCGGAGCCTTCGCTGTTTGACCCTCTTCTGTGCCTCTTTATATTTTTCAGCGTAACTCATTTGCTTGAAATCCGAAGCACGTTTCAAAGATACCAGAGTCATGGCGGTGGTGACCCCGGCCACAGCAGGCAATATCAAGGGAAGAACGATCAACATGACATAATTCATAGTGGTCTCCTCGGTAGTAGGCTTTGCATCTTGACCAGTATGGGAAAATCCTGTATATGTAGATTTGTTCATGTTCACAAACATAGGGGGCCACTGGTCAATGACGGTTTGATCCATGAGCTTACCATCCCTTCCAGCTTCCAACGGGTCAAGTACGGTATTAAGATAGTCCCTGTGACCAAACGGATCTTTTCTACTAATATATGCAGTGAAAAATGGAACGGTCCGATCATGCAGTGTATTGGCAAACAAGGTCAGATGATTGAATTTCTTCAATGCCCGGTAAAACTTGCCATTTGGATCGGCCATATCAACTAGTACGGTGGATTTGGTGAGGAACAAGTCATTGCCAGAGATTCCCAAAATATTGGAACCGAGGAAATTTAGTATTCCGTACTGCGGAGCAGTCTTGTGGAAATAAGAACCGGCATGCGGAGTAGCAAATGAAGTATAGGAAAATGGCTCGTACCTGTCAAACATGCCCTTTTCATCCATCAGGCCAATGAGATATCGGCCACATAATCCGCCCAAGGAGTACCCAACAATACTGATTTTATTGTAGGTGATGCCGTTTGCTTCCTGATCTTCAATATAGGCAATCACCTCCAGAAACACTCGCTGAGCAAACACCTCCACTCCATCAAACGTGAGAAAGCCAGCATTGGATTCGGGCTGGAAAATATCAGCGCCCGATCCTTTCAATCGTTTTTCGAGAGTCCTTGCTATAAATCCCACATGTCCTGGATTTCCGAGAAGTCTACGTGAGTTCCGTTAGTTGAAAGCCGTTGCTTGTTTTGTACACTGGTTAAATCCGCCGCCGCCGCTGGCGGCAAGCAGGAATCAACGACTATCAAGGGGAGCGGGAGAGCCAACACTTACCCGTGGATGACAATGAAAAGATGCTTTGGAGGCGAGTTGTCTGAGCTCATTACAATTTTCAAACAAACTGCTGAATATGCCAAAAGCCAACTATCTAGTAGCTGCTTTGTTGGCAAGTGTGTGGTACGACGGAGGAACTAGTCGGGGCGCAATCTCAGCGATACCCAAGGCTCTACAGGGAGGGTGCGGCCCCGATAGGAGCAGCCTGTAGTGGCTGAGGGAGGGGGGGAGTGGAAGGGGGGATAGCTGATAAAAGTTAGGAGGGATGTTGAAAAGTCATACGGGTGGAGCTAAGAATAAAGCTGAGAAGGAGCATGGGGAGATGGCCGGGGAGACTGAGAAAAAGGCAGCTCGGGAATCTTCGTTGATGCTTGGTTGGGCTCATCTGGAGGGAGCATTCAAGTTTGGAGGGCCAAGCAAGGTATACTGGGAGATAATCCACTACTCACATGGGCTTATCTAAAGAGCGTTGTTTAACCTCTCAAGGTGAAGAAACCGAGGTTATGGACACTGAAGGGTCGATTTGAAGAGCAGTGTATTCAAAAAGAGATAGCAAGGTTGACCGAGGTTCGGGACCAATCTGATTGATTTGTTATCAAAATTTATGCACTACACTACATAGGTTAGATTTCAAGGTTATGGTTTGATTTGATTCTGTGACAAAGATTGTGCACGGCCAAGCTAAGCTCAGCTCCTACTATACGACAATATCAACTCAAGCGGTCAATTAATCAATGTCAATTAGTTCGGCCTCAGCACCCCGATCAACACCAACGATTTAACCACCCTATCAACACCAACGATTAAGCCACGATCAAGCCAGCTAGCAAGCCACGATCAAGCCACCTAACAAGCACCTACAACAGCTCGAGCCAACTAACTCAACTACGATAACCACAACATGCTACACCAGCAAATAGCAAAGAATCATGTGACATCAATATCATTAAAGCTTTACACTACTACTAACATTAGATCTCACACCACACAGATTTGGCCGATTTTCATCTAAACACATTCAGGAAAATGCTTAGTCAAACAAACCCAATCCCATGTCGTCATCAGACTCCTCCTCTTCCTCAGCAGGAGCAGCCTCTTCAGCGGCAGCAGAAGAAGAAGCAGCAGCAGCAACAGGAGCAGCAGAAGCATAGGCCTCAGGGTTGGCAATTCTGTCCTTGATAGCCTCAGATCCCTCAAAGGTGTAATCAGTGGCAATGGAAAGAGCCAAAATCTCCTTGTAGTGGTTGATGATGGAGTGGGAGACGGCAGGCAAAGTAGGGTAGTTGGCAGCCAAAGAGATGGTGGTGATGGTTCGAAGGGCACTCAAGAAGTGAGCGACCAAAGAGTCGTCGGTGATGTCCAAAATAGAAGGAGCAAAGACCTGGCCATTGTCATAAACCTGTTCAACAGTCAAACCATAGGTGAAAGGAGAGATGTTCAACATGTTAAGCAAAGTAGCCTCGGAAGGTCCAACCTTGGCACCACCCTCGACGACCTTGACATCGGAAACAATTTCAATGGTACCTCGAGCAATCTTGGTTGGGACACCCAAAGCCTGGAAGAAAGAGGTCTTACCGGGCTCCATACCAGTGTTACCAGCAGGGACCCAGACGTCAGCAGGAGCAACGGCACCAGCACGAGCGGGAGCAGCGACTCGGTTGGAGACAATGGTCTCTCGGATGGTCTTGAGATCACCGTTGGTGAAGATGAAACCAATGTTACCCTTGACATGGGGCATCAATCGCTCCAACTCGGGAACCTCGGCGACAAACTGTCGGAAGGCTCGTCGAACCATGGTGTTCTTACCCATCAACACAACAGCTTCACCACGGAGGTTCTTTCGGACCTCGTGCATCTGCTGAGACGAGACATTGTCAACGCCAACGAGGAAAATGGACTTGTACTCGTCCAAAAGCTGTCTAAGCTTGGAGAAATATTCAACCTTCTTTTCGGAAATGCCTCCCATGTCTACTCTTTTCGATAATTAAAAACTTTCGTGAGGATAGGATGTTTAAAGGACGTTTCCCTGTTAAGTTTTTGTGAAGAAAGAATTCTAGTTGTGAGTTTTCCACTTGATTTTGCAAGCAGCGTTTGAGTCGCTCGGTTGGCAGTGGTTGGTCTGAGAACTACCCGCGAATATCTCAGCACATCTTCTGGGAAAAAGAAAATATGGAAATTCTTCTCCGGTGCCGAAAAAGGAAGTGGACATCACGTGTACACAGAACCTCTGCAGCTGATATGAACTGGAAAATCAGCACATCTCTATATAAGCTGCTACAAATGCAAAGAATTTAATATATATATATGTGTAATATAGCCAAGTTTTCAAATCAAATATTTTCGGGCATTGACTAATGGAAGCTGGGAAGCCAACGTTGATTGTCTTATACCTGGTTCCCATGTAGCTTGTAGCTTAACTTAGTACATTGAAGACATTACCAATGGGGCATCAGTTGAAACTTGTTGTGAAAGTCATTCTTCTTAAAAATATATAATACATTGCACCTTTCGATAGACACATATCAATTGGCATCTGACTCAGCTTTGCTTGTGAAAGCTTTCATGAGCGGGCTCAAGACATCGTCTGGGCTGCCTTTCTTGACTCGATCAGAGTTTTCGATCCGGTCATTCATGGGGCGTAACCGCTGGCGTAACATCTTAGTGGCCCTCTGCTTGGGCTCAACAGTGGAAAGATTATGAGAGGCACGGAATCGCTTGCTGGTCAAAAAGAAAGCCAGCTGTAAAGTGTAGAATGCGTCGTTACCACCATTATGCAAATTCCTATGCGGTATTCTCAGATACTTCAAAACTCTTTCAAGAGAACTGAACTTGGCCTCGGTGCATTCTCGCCAAAGGATTTCGGTGTCAAGAACTTTCCATGTAGGCTCTATTGATGGTAGATCAATGCCCGCTTTCTGCAAGGCACTCAGATCTGTTTTGACCCCATGTCCAACCAGTATAACCTCACCATTTTTCAATGCCAGTCTGAGAGTGTCTTCAACAACTTTTTTACAAACGCTCTCCTCCATTATGAGAGATTTGTCAAAGTTGAACTCAAACTTGTGATCCGGGACGTATCTGCCATTACGTTTATGGAAATGCGATTGGGGAATCATGTGGTATGGAAAGATCGACATGGGGATTGGGAAACTGTCAGATATTGACTCTAGGATATCCGATTAGCTATTTTTCTGGGTTTTAATGGCCGGATATCCGTCGTCTACTTACCTTGGTAGCGGCGGGAAAAGACACTCATGCCATACTCAATAATATGATGCAGATCAACCTCATGAAGCTCAAGATCAAGCGACACCAATATGAGGTTCCGAATCTTCAGAGCCTTCTCCGCCTCTTTTAGGCTCAGGTATTTGAACATTGGTCGCTGGTGTTGAATTTTCACTGTGCCGCTCAAACTCAGCCGGAGAATGGGATGCTGCGGTGATTAGATAATCTGGAGTTTGAGGGTCTTAAATACCACTGTATGTACAGATATGAGTTTTTCTTGGTCATTGAAAAGGCTGACCTTGTACTTTGCTAAGTACTACGGGGATTTTTTCTTTTTTTTTCTTGCAATTATTCTTCCCGGAAGCAACTGCTTCTTGTAAGTTTGATTTTTTGAGCCAGTCTCAGATCGGCAATATTACTAATATACCCATCATACATCATTTCCTGCTACCAAAGCCAAGAAAGGGCTATCAGAGTGGTTGATCCGGGGTGGGAAATGAGCGTCATGCCTTTTAATGGCAGTGTAATACCATATTTTTATACCCTTTTTTTTATGCATCAAGCCATAGACGGCACTGGGTCGGGCCTGGATTCTGTAAAACTCGAGATGTAATCCTGGAGCAATCACGTGCCGGCCCTCCCTATTCTTCCCGTTGTAACTCGTAAAGATCTCCGGCCCTTATTAGGTCCGCCTAGCTCGGATTCAGTATGAGCAGTACTATTGATCCTGGACCTGATCATGATCAGCAGCAGCGGCAGCATTCTGAAAATCCAGGAAATTGAAAAAACTCATGAGCGCAGAATTCCGATAATATTAAATAACTCATGTTGCCCATCAACGGAATATACATGCCGGGTTTTGATAGTGCTGCTTACTTCACAGCCCTATGGGAAGCTAAATTAAGTGATATACAAGGCTCTCCAGAAACCTCCCCACCTAATCGTAGTTGCCAACACCAGAAGTTTATTGGTTAGGAATCATTTTGATCACGCAAACATGTTGAAAGCTCTTGGACTTCGAGGCGGGGGAGCAGGGACAAGCGTTCCGAAGGACAAGCAGGAAGAAGAAGCGGTCAATTCTTCGTTTGCTGTAGTTGATGATGCACTCAGCTGTGAGTATCGGAAGCTGGAGAGGAGGAGGAGCAAAAGAATGGTTTATCAAAGCTGGCTTGGCTGATTAGGGAGAAGAGCAAGCAAGGAAATCCAGGAGATGAGCTAACTTTTGTAGTGGAAACTGCTTTGAGGGCCATGGATTTGGTCATGGACGATCGTCCACAGGATGCTCAGAAGCTACTTGATGGTGGAGCTTCCAGCTACCATAAGGTAAGACCTAGGGGTAGTCGGGCAATGGCGAGATCGACTTCCAAGGCTATTGGAGGCCAGCTAGCATAGGGAAGGAACGTTGTATTTTTTCTTATCCATTCCCGCGCCGTTTTTATTATTATTTTTTATTTTGTTTTTTGCCGCAAAAATGCTAACTTGAACAGCTAGCACAGGGTATTATTCATTTCATCGAAGCCACCTTGGGTTTTGAGCCCGAGGCCATCAAAAAGGCGGTGGATTCTTTGTATGAAGCCGAGACGTCGTCAGCCAAGGACCGGCAAAAGGCTGCAAAGAATGTGACTATAACCTCGTCCAAGTTTCCTCCTGGAACTGAGTATTCACTGACATATGCGGAATCACATCTTATGGGTGCCATTTCGTTGTTTTTGTCGGAATCAGTGCTTGATTCTGCAAAGGCACTGCTCAAACTGAGAAAAGCCTACCAGGCTTTAGATGAGCTGAACAAACTGATGAATAATTCTTCTCAGATGAAAAGAGCAAGGTCTCGTGCGAATTCCACGGCGACTCTTGTCACATTGTCTTCCTTGTCGCGTTCTTCCACAAGGTTGAGTACTAATGAAGACGATGATGGTTCCGAGGCTGCTCCGACCTCGTTATCGGAATCCATGGATAATTTAAAAGTCAATACTGGTAAACCGATAAGGCAGAGATCCAACAGTAGTCTTTTGCGGGATGCTCAAACTCCATCATCGTCTTCCACTTCATTTTCCTCGTCTAGTGGAAAGCCTGCTGCCGGCAAGACGTCATCCCAGTATGAAGCTCTTAGAAAGAAGGTGGACAAGTTCTACGAGGCTCGAGCAGAGCGATTGAAGCTGGTTCACAACTTTTCTCCTGAGATTCTTACTGATAATGCATCTCAGGAAAACCCTGATGAAGTACCGGGCCATGAGACGGTGGATGAATTCCTGACATCTGGTATCAACTGTATGTTTGGTCTCTTGCAGTTGGTCATATCCATCATTCCGCCAACTCTTGGAAAAGTTCTCTCTATTGTAGGATTCAAAGGAGATAGAGAAGAGGGCTTGAGAATGCTATGGGAAGCCTCGCGCTCCGTCAATATTCATGGTGCTATCGCCATGCTTGCTTTACTTCAGTATTTTGATGGTCCGACGCAGTTCTCAGACATCAGATTCCCAGAAATGGAGAAGGAGATGGAGGAGACTGGTGATGTTGCAACTCCCGCCAAGCTTGATCCTGCTCATGTTAAGATGCTGGAAAATGCAAAGGAATTCGAGGCCGATATTTTGGAGACTAGACAGAAACTCAAGAAGGGCTTGGAGACAATTAGAACCCACTACTCCATTGGAGCTTTGTGGCAGCTTCAGGAAGGTCGTATGGTATCGTCCAATACCGGCGATCTTGCACGGGCAGTTGCAATTATGGACGATCGGTCCAATGGTCCAATTCAAATGAAGCAGGTTGACGGCTTGATGATGTTTGACAAGACCATGCTGTTATTGGCTTTGCATGAGTATGAGAAATCAGCTCAAAACTACATTGAGCTCATTGACTTGAGCACTTGGTCACATGCTTTGTATGTGTACATGTCGGCAGCATGTCATTTGGAGATTTACAGGGCAAACAAAGGAAAAGATGAAGCTCTTGCGGAAAAGTCCAAACACAAGGCCACCAAACTTTTTGAAAAGGTACCTACGATGATGGGTAAGAGAAAGTTCATGGCCAAGGCCATGCCTTTTGACTCATTTGTTGTTCGAAAGGCAAATGCTTGGAAGCAGTTGGCAACTAAGAAAGGAATTGATTACGTGGATGCCATTGGCACGTCCCCTTTGCATGAAGCTCTATATTTCTGGAATGGATACGCTAGAATGCCTGAAAAGCAGCTGAAAGAGAGCTACGAATCATTAGGATATTCCGGTGAGCCAGGAACCCCCGGTGCTTCTCAAAGTGAAGTGACCATTGCAGAGTCGTCTGACGAAGCCTGCTCTCGTTATCTTTTCCAGGCCATGATTCTTCGATATATGAATCGACTCGAAGAGGCCAAAGAGATTTTGGATACTAAGGTTCTGCCCAATGTTTGGACTCCAATGCCTAGCAAGGGAGTGACTCCTTACGGGCTACCTAAACCCGCTTACAAGCACGATTTGAAAGAAGGCTGGTGTGGTCCCAGTGCTATCTACGAACGGGCTGTGGTAGAATGGAGAATCAATGGATTGAGCTCTTTAGGTAAAACCAAAGATTATCTTCAGCTTGCCAGTGACTGGGATAAAGACTATGAGCTTAGTACTCGTGTAAGTTTCAAGATCAAAGGAGCGCGAGATCGTCTTGATGCCTTTAAAGCTTAAGTACCAGCTTGTCTAGAGCATAGAAATCGGTACGAGTTAAAGTAAAATGCGGTAGTTGGAGTCTAGATAATGAGCAAATCAAACATAGGGATCGGTATGAGGGGTGATAGATACATCACGTGATTCTCTGCTTTGTCCAAGCGAAGCGAGTTATAGCCAGGTGCTGCTACTACTTTAACTGACGGCCACTACGGATAAGATCACCACGACCTTAGAGCCGCAATTGGTAAATAGATTGATAATCGTATAAACTAAGACTAGATGGTAATGGGATTTCAACAAACAGAGAGAAAATAGATCCGATCAAAAACAGACAAGAACCGGAGAAGGTTTGCACGGCTGTGCCGCAGCATCTCTGCTCAGCCAAAGCTTGGTGGGTTATCGGCCTCCAACATTACTTGAACAACCGAGGAATTGTTAGGGGGAAAGCACTGAAGAAAAAATGAGCGCTAAGCCGTCAAATCTGCGGGTGGACGTGGTGTTTCAAAACCCGGTAGTTTTTGCTGGTGAAAAGCTGTCGGCGGTGATTACTTTCCGCAATATTGCGCCGGTCAAACCGGGAATTAGCATCATGGAGTCTCAAAGCAGCACCACTGCAGCTACAGGGGAGCCTCAAGAGGAGAGGAGAAATAGCGAGTCTGGAAGAAGGTTTTCCATGAGTTTGAGGAATTCGCTGCGGGGTCTTTATCTTGAAGGAGGGCCATCCACGTCAGCATCTTCGACGCCTAGTGTAATATCACGATCAGCTACGATCACCAAAAAGCCCAGTAGTAGTGGAGAGTCGCTATTGATGGGTTTTGCACAATTGCAAGGGTTTTTCAGAGTTGATAAGACGATTGTGGATTCAAGTGCATTTGACCATATAAAGACCCAAGGTGTTGTTGTAGGAGTACATGGACTCGAATATGGAAACCAACATCAGAATAAAGGGCTTCTATGGGGGATAACCAGTGGGATTGGGGAGCTTCTTGGAGGAGGTCCAGATGGAACTCCTTCGTCCCCGGTTGCAGATATCAAGCGTAGTGGGTTTGATGACGACGGTATGGGATCTGATGACTTCCCCATCTTTTCCACCCCCCAGAGCCTATTATTTGTTGATCTGAAGCTGGCACCGGGCCAAGCCAGATCATTCAGTTATCAGATCGAGCTCCCTGATACGCTACCCCCGAGTTTCAAGGGAAAGGCATTGCGTATCAACTACAACCTGGTGATTGGAGCCCAGAAACTTGGACTCCGAGGAAATCCAGTTCCCAAAATCATTTTTCTCCCTTTCAGAGTATTTCCATATGTGGATGAATCTGGAAATCAGACTTCTCATGATATTGAAATGCCTATTGTTTTGAAGTCCGATACAGCTGTTGTGAACAGCGTCCAGGATCGCCGGCCGAGCAGCAAGCTGTTTGATTTTACTGGGCCCAAGAAAATGTCCTCTCCTTCAGAAATCACCAAATCTCGAGAGGATTTCAGTCAATATGTCGCCAAGCTTATGAAGCACAATGAAGGCGCCGTTGATGATGCTGAAAGCCATTTGCCATTTGCCCTGCTGAGAAAACGGTCGTCAGTTTCGATTCCTGGTTCTGAGGCTGATGACCAGAGCATAAAGCTGCCTGCAAGAGAGAATATCGATTTCATTGCCAAGTACAACTTTGCTCACATGTCGCTGAAAACCAACTTTGACGTTGCAAAACAAGGCAGTTTAATAGCGACTGCTAGTCTATCCAAGCCTATATATAGAATTGGCGAAGACGTCACTTTGTTGATTGATCTGAGCAAATCTAGGCAAAACTTTGCTTGTCACCATGTGACGGCCAGCTTGGAGGCTAACGAGACCATCAAGGAAGATCTCCTACAGCCTGGTGGGAAGCAAAGCGAGCAGGAAAGACGTATATATTCGCAACAGCAGCAGAGCACCTTTTGTTTATCAAAAGCTCATTTTGAACTGACAATTCCTCCAACTGCTTCTCCAGAATTCAAAACTTCGTTATCCACCTTCTCATGGTGCCTTAAGCTAGAGTTTGTCATCACACTGCTACCAGAAAGCATCTCGGCAGAAACAAGGACCTCAGAGCCTCTTAACCCTTTGATTCAAGCAGAACCAGTCGGTCCTCATGATGATAAAGGACAGTTTTTTTTTGCAAAGAAAGCTCTAGTTTGCGAACGTGTTACTTGCCGGATTCCGCTGAGAGTTCTTCCGACCAACCAAGATATCGGTGCCATCATTGACCATGCTTTACATAGCAGAAAATGGGCATTCTAAAGAAAACTATTTATTCTGATCAATATATCTGATAATGCATGTATATATATCATAAAAAGCCTATGCCGACCCCTGTGGGCTCCGACGGGCAGTATCTAAAAGTTCGTTTTTTTTGATCATAAATAACTCGGTATGCTCCACTGTGGGAGCTACACGAGTGTTTCAGTTTTCTTTAGGATCCTTGGAATCAGCTTCATTAACGGACAGGTCGTTCTTTTCGGCAGACTGGGAGCGAGATTCTGCAAATTGCTTTCGCTTCAAACTTGCCCAAGATCCCCAACCTGAAAAGTATCCAGATACTGAGTTTCGAGATTCATTTTCAGACTTTGTTCCACTGTTGCTGTTTGAGCTGGAGATGGTTGATACCGAATGTGTAGAGTTGTGAGCTGACGGGTGATGGCCTTCAACATTGTCGTTTTCACCATTTACCAGTGAGATGGCCGAGCTTGCTGCACTCTTGATAACACTGCTTTTTGAAAGTGTTGATTTGACTGAGCTGACAGATAGCCGGTTTTTCGGCTGTGGCCGGCTCGAGTCTGTCACGTCCTGGCTGCTATTATTAGCGGATTTTGGTCCCCATAATCCCCCAAATATACGGGATACACCATTGGCAACGTTTTGCTTCAGTTGGTTGTCTTCGCTTGGAGGAAGACCCAAAATTGTGCTGGAGCCGGCAGGAAACGATGCAATGTGCTTTGGTTCAACAATGTCAAACAATTCGGCGTCAGTGAATTTACTGAAGATTCGATAGTTGTTGGTACTTCTCCAAGCCGAGACCCATTGAGAATTGAAATGTTTAATGGGATTTTCACGCTTGTGTACAGGAGGTAACCGGCCACCTTTACTCAAAAACTCATCGTACTTGACGGAGGCAAGCAAATGCAGAAGATAGTCCTCAAATTGCATGCGAATATAATCCTCAGTACCGTAGAACCCATTATCCTTCGGTCTCCAAGGATCTTCCGGATCCCAAGTATCTTCTACTGCCTTGGTAATGTGATCCATCCATTTTCTGTCCATACTGGATAGTGAAAGCAATTGGCTCATCTTGTGCCCAAAGTTTGCTGTTTGTTCACTATCGTCATGGATAGCAACAGTGTCTGCATCCATGTCGACAACGAGGTCCGTAGCAACAGCCTTGGGCTCCATGAATAATGAATTGGTTGTTCCAATGAGGAAGTATTTGGTTTCAGGAGCCTTCAACTCGTCTATTTGCTGCAAAGGAACGTACGGGCTGAACATACCACCAGCAGCAAATATTTGCAAAGGAAGACCCATGTAAGAGAGAAGCGAATCTCTATTGGAAGTTTTCAAAGATGTGGGCTTCTGAAGAGTGGTCTCGTATGTACTCAGCAGTGGAGACCCACAATCTTCAAGATGGTTGACAAGATTAGGGATAAGAGATGCTAACGAAAACTGAGATGCACATAGAAGCTCAGTATTGGAAGCAAAAAAGAGGATCCTTGTTTCTAGTAATAGGGCCTTCAAAATGACCAGCACTTGATGACCAAGCCTATGAACCAGTTCTCTTAAGGGCATGCCTACGGTCAGATCGGTATCGCCTAAATCTTGATTGAAAGTTAACCTCAAATTCTCGTAAAAGTTGTCGACTAGGGACCGATCATCAAAATCGCCTTGACCAAAAAACGCTCGTGTGACGATGGCTAGCTTGTCTTTGATGGGACCAAATATTGGTTTTCTGGCGATAACAACAACAGATTTCTGAACAATAGAACGTGTAACATCATCATGTTTGATCTTAAGGTCTTCTGCCTTGATTTGACGGTTACATGATATGCCAAATAGAGTGACCACTGAGCTAAAGTCAGATTGCTCAATGATATGACCTTCCTCATCTCGATGAGGTGTAGGATTCGGTGCTATACCTTGCTTTTCATCATACAGTAAGGTGAAATAGCAAAAATTTTCTTCGTGGCTGTGTGAACCATCTGGTAAACACTGGAATGCAAGATAGGGCCACAAATTGGACCTATCCTTTCCGGGCCCTACCCAGTACTCGACTTCGGGCCCTCTTGCGTGATGGAAACCAACAACACAAACGCCAAATATGAGATTGTTAACGTCATCCATGTTGTTTTCAGAAGGTGGAGCAACGGCACTAGAAGAAGGCGTACTATCAATAGAAACATCTTTAGCAGCTATCTTAACTGTTTCAGGATTTGTGGTTGGAGTTGTCTCAACCTTTTCGGCGTTCACCTTAGAAAGGTTGTCCGTGCCCTCGACAGGAATAATAGTCTGTTGCTCTTCTGACTGATCAGCAGTATTGGTTGTTTCTACATTGTTTTCAGATTCAACAGACACCTTTTTCACCTCTTGCTCTTCCTGTCGTTTCGGGATTTGAACGCTCAAAGGCTTCAGCAGTGATTTGTTAGAGGCTTGACTACTGTAGGAGCCTGAAGAACCTGTTCGTAAAGGCTTAAGCAGTGATGGAGGGGTTTGCAGCTCGAAAGCATCACCTCCATCAGACTCTGTACGTAAAGGTTTTAGAAGAGACTGTGATTTGCGCACCTCATCAGCATCACTTTCTTCATTAGAACCTGTGTTCAAAGGACTGAGATATGACTGTGACTTCTGTGAATCAGACTTATCAAGTGTCTCATCAAGAACAGCTTCATTGGTTGTATTTGAGCCATCTGATGATCCATCAGAGTGCTGAGAACTACCATAATTTTTTGTTGAAAAAGAAGTGGTTCTCACTTTGGTAGGGGTCCCTTCATTATTCAGAGAATAATGGGTGGAGTCCTTTTCATCAGTTGTAAAATCATCAACCTTTCGGATAGTCTTGAGATCGGGACTTGGCCTGTCATGCATGAGTACCACTGGTGACAGAGAGCGAACAGAAGAGCCGGGAGAAACAGGAGAGCGCACTTTATCATTAGCCCATGGAGAAGCAAGCGATGAGGGAACATCGGGCATTGGTGGAGGAGCACCAGGTTGTTCAGCGATCTTTTTCCTGAAAAATTCACTGGAACTTTTTCGCAGCAAAGTATGAGTGGGACCAGGGGATTTTTTGGCAGAAGTAGTTTGGTCCTCATTGAGAAAAGACGTATCAATCTTCTTCCTGCCAACACTCTTTGCTCGAGGACGAGAACGGGGCTCTTCCTGAGAGTCATTGGCTTCAGCTTCAAACTTGTTAGCTAGTCTGGAAACAAGCTTATCATCCGGACCAGAAAAATAGCTTTGATCAACGATCCGACCTGAAGCTTTGCTATCAGTACTGCCAACAGTATCAGTCCTTGGGCGCGAGGTGAATAGCATATTCGGAGAAGCCAGCTTCGAATTTGTTCTCGACCGAGAAGGAGAGAATGCTGTGGTGGTCAGATCAATGTGCGTAGGAGCACCAGGAAAGGCGATCTCGACGTCGTCCTCCACTTTACGGATTCCCAGAGAAGAGTCCAAACTTGTGGAATTGCTATTCTCAGAAGGCTGGCTGACTTCGCCAACTTTGGCGGGGCTAAGCGCCGGCTCTGCTGTATTGTTGGCCGCCTCAATCTCGTCGTCGCCTAACATCACAGCTGGCGTGTCAGAGCCTGTATTCGGATCAGCATCAGACTCTACTATATCGTCTGAACTTTCAACCTGCTCAACCTGCTCAGCCTGCTCATTAGTATTCAGAGATCCACTTTCAGTATCAGATTTATCCAGGTTCTCATCACCACGGGTCACCGGCGAGTGGTCATTGACAGGAGCGGCATTAACTCTAGGGGTCTTGGCCTTTCTCTTGCGTGCCATGGCTTATCGCTTAGCAAAAGATTATGCGCGTATATCAGAGCGAGTTTTCCACGAATCAAGCAAACTCAATTCTCTGTGACCTTCTCAACACCTTGAAATCCTTATTTTCAATGTCCCGCTGGTCTTTTTATATGCTCTGCGTCCTAACAATGTTTGGTGTTGTATGCAACTTTCCAAAACCAAACTGCCGGTCGGTGGGGCACAACCGCCTAATGTGAGGTAGGGACTGTCAGGGGTAGTAGAACACCCACCCTGGTTGACCATAATGACATAATGAAGGGACGAGTGTTCCAATGCATGAACCTCAAAGCATTGATACGACCACTATATGGGAACGGGAAGACACGGAGGTTACGATGATTTGCAGAACTGGTTTTTTAAAATAGTGGATAATCTGTGGGTGTTCGGGTGGTCGATTGACGCATGAAGTAATTAATAGCGGTCATCTCGCGATCTGGTAAGACAATGGAAAATAGGGGGATAGGTTGTCAAGGCAACCGGAAGTGGGCGACTTATTGTCTTAGTTGCAGCATCAAACTGAGAGACCGAAAGCGGCTTAGGGCCGAAACCGATAAATGGGGGCTGTTAAGATAAAGAGAAAATCTAGCAGAAAAAATGGCAAAAAATATAGCGGAGCTTGGTTTCGATCCAAGGACTTCGGGGTTATGAGCCCCGCGCGCTTCCAACTGCGCCACTCCGCTGTTTGATGAAATATCTTTTGTGACAGCCTTACATATAGAAATAGTTAAAAATGCCAAAATTTTTGAAATTTTCAAGTAGATGGGTGGAAGACCATTGATTTTTGATTTCAGCCGCACAATATACTTTGCCGGCATCACCGTGAATCATGTGCTTGAGCATGTATCTGGTGGAAAGACCTTATTGCAGCTACAGCCCCTATGTACATCAATGTGTAAATCTTAGTGATAGTATCGGTCAGAGATAGTACGACTACAAGATTTTAATCGATAAAAATAGTATTTTGAGCCCAGGGAGGAAATTCTGTGACTGGGTCAAATCAAACATACTGTCGACGGTGATGAACGGTGTTTCGTTAAATCAAAGTATGATTAATCATTCATTCAACATCTATGTAGTACTTGAACATTACTAGTGTTTTAGGTAATTTGGTCAAAAACAGATTGCTGTGAAAATTCACCTACTACTACTTTAAAAAAGAGATAAGATAGTTTGGCAGACCAAATGGGCGGGAAACTGGGCATCTGATAGCATAGCGATAATTATGAAGCCAGGAACTGCGTCTTTTAGTCAACCACGAAGTAAAACAAGACCAAGAGTTCGTCGCCTAGTTCGCAGATAAGCAGAGCAACAGTGTATGTTAGGCATTGAAGCATGCTTAAAGGGTGGCTCCAAATGAGGATATTATCAATCGGAGTATTTCAGGATTTTGTTGCCATATTCGGCACGTTTGTAGCAACTCTTGATCAACAGCTCACCATAACTGATCATTGGTAGATCAACTATGCTACTCTTCTCAAACATCAACAATAAAATTGATTCAAATATATATTTATGTATTTTTGAACTATCAAGGTCTATCTGTATAAACAGCAGAATATATGTACCAGGCGTCAGCGATAAGGTTTCACCAAATCGCGGTTTCCGAGAAGTAGCATTCTCCAGGACTCCGACCAGCGCCGTATTCTTTGCGGCGGGATGCCAGTGCGTCAGCACTGGTCAGACTGGTCAGTGAGGAATTTCCTTCATATCAACAACAAAGATGTCAGACAAGAATTGGGGATATAAGCGATCTACTTGGTGTGCAGGATTGGCTTTGTGCACTACGTTGTTGTATTTCGGGCTGAAGAGCAGTGCTTTTGATGCTCATGGAGGATTCAAGGATGGATTCTGGGCGATTCCAGATATCAATTTAGACAATTATCAAGGACTCCTGGATACTGTAACAGACGAAAATGCCACTGCTATTTTCAATGTCATACAGAACACTTTGGCACAGAAGGGCAGTGACTTGTCACCCAATGGTGTGTCGGTGATTCCTGCCATTATTCCAAAGGGAGAGATGCTTTTTCATGGCACCAGTGGAAAATATCCACAGGGCTTTGAATGGATTGCTATGGATGCGGAGTTTTCTTATAATTTTGCCAGTGGTTTCCCTTCCTATTCTCCTCCTGGACGAGGAGGACCTCATGGGCCAGGAGGACCACCTCCAGGAAGACCAGGAGGACCAGGAGGACCAGGAGGACCAGCAGACTATCAGGCACCTCCCGATGAAATTGCAGAGAGTGAAGATTCCATGGCCAAATTCAGAAAAAGAGGAGGTGTTTTGCTGACGTTTGAAACTCTCCAAGACTTGAATATGTTGTATATGGACGGAGCCAGTGCCTCCAAGATGAGTGATGGAGAAATGGATACTCAGCTGCTAATGGGCGGTGCCAATGATACTGAATTTGAGGAATTTTCGGGAATCAGAGCTGAAAACTACTGGGCAGCCCGGATTTGTGAATGGGCCAAGAACTTTGATATTGATGGCTTTGTGCGTCTTGAGACTGGCTTTGAAGCAGTCATTTGTGATTTCGCCAATCCAAAAATCCATCTTCTCTCAAACACTACATATGGTGATCCTGATGCTCTTACTGGTCTTCCATATAAGGAGCCATTGCAAATGGTTGCCCCCTTTGGCCAAGACAAGAGAGATGATGATTCTGAGACGGAAGAAGGAGTTGAAAAGACTGCTGTAAGTGACGACTACGGTGTCAACTCTAGTGATCCTGTCATATCGTTGTACGCTTTATATGAAAGAGCTGCCTCTTTCGAACATACTGTTGCCGGTTCCAATGTCCACGATAAAGAACCGCGAGTCATTCCTGATTTTAGTGGAATGATCACTGCAATTAATCGAACGTATCTGACTCCTGATCCATACGTGAGACGTATCAAGTCAGTGAGTTCTGGCGAGAGGTTTGCAATGCGAAGAGAAATTGAAGAGTATTATTCAGAAGATTTCAATTATGCCACTAGTGTTAACTGGCAGGTATTAACGAATCAATTAGTGCACAAGTTTGGCCCAATTTTGATGAGCATGAATCAGAGCTATACACGATATGAAGAGAGCTCCAAGAGTACTGAGGAGTATGAGTTTTTGGCCCGAAATGTCTCATCAATTGGTATCAGCACTGTTCGTCGATTTATTGACTTTGGACATGAAGACAAATCTACCGAAGTCCGTCGGGAAGATGCTCTCAAGCAGTTTGTTTATCAATACTCCAACCCTATCGGCAAAGGCCTGAAGAGCAAAGCGGACCACCTCATTTGGTCCTCAGTGGCCAAGGTAACAGAACTTGTTTTTCTGCAATTATTGGAACAATTTGATTTTTCCAACTTGGCACTTCAGGGTTTATACAACAACAAAGACAAGGGACTTCTGCCTGACGAGGCTATTGAGAAACACCGTGAATCTTTGAAATCTCTGCTGAATCTTTTTGATTGGGCTTTTTTTTACAAATGTCCCCGACAATGTGGCTGGAATGAAGTCTGCTATGCTCCTACATGGGGTCCATCACCACACGGGTGGAATAGCCGAGACGACTACTCTCGAATTACTGCAGATGCTTTTGTTTGTCTGGACATTTTCAGTAACTAGAGTATCAACTGTTGTTGAAGTCTCGGATCAGCTTCCTTTGTTTCTTTTTTTGCCGGTTGAGTTTGGTTTTTGTTTTTTCTCCCTCGTTGCAAGTTGTGACCGTTTCGGCACTTTCACAGAAGTGTTTGACCTATTATCAGATGGCAATTCCGAGCTAGGTAGAGGTTAGGACAACGTATTCATTTTCATTAACGCTGATTATTAGTCATCAAAAGAACACCGGTTGCGCACCCCTATTGTTATTGTTTGTGGAGAGTCCGAAGATTGTTTTAGGACCCTGATAGGAAGAGGGGTGGTCTTCAACAATCGTAAACGAACCACGTAGAAGAAGAGCCTTCCGAGTCAATCATTACTTACCGACTATTTGTAAGCTTGAAACTCGATGACGCCTTATCATGCAAGATGAACGCAAGAAAATGTTACAGAGGGGTGGTGGTGATAGGTGGCCTGACACTGCCACATTTGCGCCACATTTCACGGCCACACTCTTGCTGACGCCTATTTCCCAATTCATCTTGCCGGAAATATATATATATCCGACAGATCCCCCATGGTAGTAGATGTAGAAAAGTCATCGAACACGTATAAAAAAAAAAACCTCAATAAAAATGAAGTTTGAGACTCTGCAAGTCCATGCAGGCCAGCATATGGATGCGACGCACAAGTCAAGAGCTCAGCCAATCTATCTGAGCACTTCTTTTGCGTTTGAATCCTCCGAGCATGCAGCCAATGTGTTCAATGGGACCTCGGATAGTTATGTCTACTCACGAATCGGCAACCCTACTATCACAGTATTTGAGGAACGTGTAGCAGCTCTAGAAGGAGCTTCTCAAGCTGTGGCAGTTTCCACGGGAATGGCAGCGCAGTTTGCAGCTCTCAGTGCTTTGGTCAACCCTGGCGACAACATTGTGTCGTCAGCATATTTATATGGTGGATCATTCCAACAGCTCAAGTTCAATTTTAAGCGATTAATGAACGTAGAGTTCCGGTTCGTTGGTGGAGATGAAAGTGTTGAAGAGTATGAAAAACTCTTTGATGATCGAACCAGAGCTGTCTTTGTCGAGTCGATAGGAAATCCTTCTCATTTGATTCCGGACTTTGAAGGATTGAGCCAATTGACCAAAAAGTGGGGAATTCCTTTTGTGGTTGACAACACGTTTGGAGCTGGTGGTGCAATGCTTCAGCCGTTGGCCCTTGGAGCCGATATCGTGGTGGAGTCGGCCACCAAATGGATTGGCGGACATGGCACAACTCTTGGAGGAGTGGTTGCTGACGGTGGCCGATTTGACTGGACAGCTAATGCTGACAAGTTCCCTCAGCTGGGAAAGCCCAATCCAGCTATTGGGGGCCGCACCTATGTTGAGAAGGCGAATGGCAATGAGAAAGCATTCGCCAGGTTTGTGCGGGGGGAATCTGTGCGAGATTTGGGCCCTAGCTTGAGCCCCTTCTCGGCTTTCATGCTACTACAGGGACTAGAAACTCTGTCACTACGGGTGGAAAGAATTGCATTCAATGCACTGAAGCTAGCAGAATGGCTTGAACAAAGCCCATATGTGAGCTGGGTGAGCTATCTAGGACTCAAGTCACATGTTCATCATGAAAGAGCTGTCAAATACATGAAACGGGGATTTGGTGGGGTCCTGACATTTGGAGCACGGCCCATTGACGGCAAGGGCCAGTCTGGAAATGTGGTGGATAAGCTACTGATAGCATCACATCTTGCTAATGTTGGAGATTGTAAGACACTGGTCATTGCTCCTTATTTCACAACCCACAGTATGTTAACCGAGGAGGAGCGAGCGGCTGCTTTGGTCACCAGCGATTTGGTGAGAGTGTCAGTTGGAATTGAGCATATTGACGATCTCATTGAAGATTTCGCACAGGCCTTTGAAAAGGTGTACAACGGGGAATGATCTGGGACATGAACAGCAAGCAAGCATTGGTAGAGGAAAGCCAGATCTAAGTCCCGATGAGAAACATTCTCCCACTCACAGTGAATATCTTGAATCATCTTTGGCGATTTCTTCATTTTACTTTTTTTTTTTCAAATGCTACTTTCTCACTGATCAGCCCCGTCTGGCCGAGTGGGCTCACCGACCAATGAGAACACCTGCGGTTGCCCCACATCACACTAAAGCACGTAATTTCAACAATATGTCCGAACAAGTTTCGTCAGAACGCCGGCAATGGGGTGTATATAAAGTCGCAGGGAAGTCGCAAACCTGAAGACCTCATCTTTGTTACTACCTAATAATGCCCTCTCACTTTGATACTTTACAGCTTCATGCTGGCCAGTCTGTAGACCCTACTACCAAGGCCCGAGCAGTGCCCATTTATGCCAATACCTCGTATGTTTTTGAAAACTCCGAGGACGGAGCTCAGTCGTTCCAGCTCAACACCAATTCATATGTGTACTCGCGAATTGCCAATCCTACCAATGCTGTATTTGAAGGGCGAATTGCTGCTTTAGAGGAAGGTGCTGCTGCTGTGGCCGTCGCCTCTGGCCAGGCTGCTCAGTTTGTTGCCTTGAGTTCTCTCGCCGGTATCGGCCAAAACATTGTCGCTTCTGCTTTTCTTTACGGTGGCACCTACAACCAGCTCAAAATCTCTTTCAAGCGATTGGGAGTTGAGGTCCGATTTGTAGGCGGTGATGAGACTGTCGAGGACTATGAAAAACTCATTGACGAGAACACTCGAGCCATTTATACCGAATCTATCGGAAACCCCACACATGCCGTAGCTGATATCGAGGCCCTGGGAAAATTGGGCGACAAGCACGGAATTCCTCTGGTTATCGATAACACCTTTGGCGCTGGCGGTGCCTTGGTCGCTCCCATTCACCATGGTGCTCACATTGTTGTTGAGTCTGCTACCAAGTGGATCGGAGGCCATGGTACTACCATTGCTGGTGTTGTGGTCGATTCTGGCAAATTCGATTGGACTGCTCACAAGGACAAGTTTCCTCAGTTTGTGGACCCCACTCCTTCTCTCGGTGGCCAGTCCTATGTTGGAAAGTTTGGCAATGTTGCTTTTGCTGTCTATGTCCGAGCCGAGCTCTTGCGAGACTTGGGCCCTACTCTCAACCCCTTTGGCTCTTTCTTGCTTCTTCAAGGTCTTGAGACTTTGTCTTTGCGAGTCGAGCGACATGTTTCCAACGCCCTTAAGCTTGCCCAGTGGTTGGAGAAGAATGAGCATGTTGCCTGGGTCAGCTATCTTGGACTCGAGTCTCACCCTCATCACGAGCGAGCCAAGAAGTACCTCAAGGGTGGCTTTGGCGGTGTTCTCACTTTTGGAGCCAAGCCTAAGGATGGCAAGGAGCAGTCTGGAAATGTTGTTGACAACTTGAAGCTTGCTTCCAATCTGGCCAATGTTGGAGATGCAAAGACCTTGGTCATTTCTCCTTACTTCACCACCCATTCTCAGTTGAATGACGAGGAGCTCAAGGCTGCCAAGGTTTCCAAAGATATGATTCGAGTCAGTGTTGGACTTGAGTTCATTGATGACATTATTGCTGATTTCGAGCAGTCTTTTAAGACTGTTTACGCTTAAACCAGTAGACTTGAGATGAGAAAATAACGACTGATAGTTAGTTTGATAGTAAACAACGATGCATTAATTTGAAAATGACTGTAGAAACTTGTGGTTATCCGCGAAACATCAATCACCAAGTGTGTTGCTCTACAAACAGGGAACCTCTGAGATGTATCAGTTTTATTGTGTCAGGGTATATGACAAGATTGAAAACTCCTATCAAGATAAGAAGATGGATGCAAGGCTTCAAGATAAGGTATCTGATTAGTGCTTCAGGGCTTAGAGGCTCCGAAGGATTCTCGAAATTGGGCAATACAAAATAAATCCCGGAAAAATATCAAATAGAACAACAAATGAAGTACTTACGTGTAAAGGAGGACTTACAAAGTCTCAGAAAAATTCACAAATTTTGAAAATTATTAACAAAAAAAAAAAACGCGTGGCTTAAATAAAACTGAAGAAATCAAGAAGTGAGTTTAATAAAACCAACATTAGAAATACACAACACCCGCATACTTAATGTTACGTGATACGAATCCAATTTATATGAGATGAAATCTTTTGTTTCCACAATATGGTTGAGATCCCTGAGCTAATGAACATATGATCAAAAGTGCATTATAGATAATCGTATTCCATATATGACCCAGGGCCGAAGTCAGGGGTACCTCCAAGGAAACCAAACACATCTCCAACATAATTGTTAGGAGCATAAAGTTTTCCATCGGCATATACCAAATCCCAGTTATTGATAACATCTTGAATAAAGGGGTTTCCAGCAATGTAAAGATTCTCAATGGATGGATCGAACCCATTTTGTTCAGCAAAATTGAAAAACTCGGCTTCATCTTGTCCGGGAGGAGCGCGATCAAAATCGGAAGCGGTTCGAAGAAGCACTATTCGAGAATAGTCCACAATGTGGAATCTGGCACTTCTGAGCATTGCTTCAAGAATAGCAGTGTCTTCCTGAGCAGTGGTGCAGTAATCCCCAGTACCGTTGGTCACAAGTTTGGTAAAATTAGCAAAAGAATCGCCAAGGAGAGCTCCAGTGAAATAAACATCAGAAGTCGCACCATCACAACTGATTACTGAGGGTGGTTGGTCCGCAGGGGCATAGCCGTAAGTAGCTCTAAACTTCTGTGCCCCTTCTGTGTCATTTAAAGTGGTGGCATTTGCCAATGCCACAGCTCGATCTCGGAGTTTTTCATTGAGCTCAAAAACTTCAGTTCCATACCACTCAGATGGAAACTGCCCTGGTGCTGTTGATGAATATCCCCAATAGCCTGTTGTCCAGTTTGACGGCATCTGACGAGCATCAAGTTCAGTCTGTAGGCCTACTGATACAGAGTATTTTGCAAAAGTTGCAGAGCCAGTAGTGCCTTTGTGGGGGTTAATACCTGCTATTCCAGCAATCAAAAAGTATGTTTTCGATAAATTGAAAAGGGGAGACAGGAGCAGAGCGGAAATCGTGGCTGCAGCATTAATCTCTGCTTCTCCTGTACAAACTTGACATAGTTCGTAATCTTCAGTACAGAACACATAGGGGAATAGAGGTGAAAGTCCCGGAAGTGTGATATTGTGAGTGAAATCAATATGCTGGTGCCATATTTCCATTTCAGGCTCAAACAGAGAGATTATAAGAGCCTTAGGTGAATGTGCATCGGAGCACTTGTAAACCGATACTTGATCTGGCACTGTGGAAGAAATACTTTTGATAGATCTCTTGTATTTATGCTGGCTTGCAGAAATTGTCGTTAGTGAAGCTACTAGAGTAGCACAAATTAAAGATAGCTTCATGATAGCTTGATATATTTTAAGAGCGAGCAGAGCCCAGATTATTTATGTAGTTTGTCATGATTTATTTTTCATTTTTAACATTGTGGCTGCCATGTTTGGCATAGTTGATGCTTGTTTCAAGCCAGTTGACATACATTTGTTGTGCATAGCATCTGCATTCTACCTCCTTTAGCGGAACCGAAAACTCGGTTTTTTGAGAAGAAAAGCAGTTTCTCTCAATTCTAAATGAAACTTTTTGTAGCTTTGTATTTGCATTCCGCATCGTGGAATGCGGCCTACCAAGACGGGTTTTGAAGCTGCTCGAGACCAACAACAGCAGGAACGTGATAGCTGATCAATAAACCTCAAATTCGGAGAAATAACTGTGCACAATCATTTCAAAAGATAAATAATCTCATCAACAGGTCAGTTAGTGGTTTATTGATAGTTCTAAAAATAAGAAATGCTCTTGAGCAAGCAATGCTCCAAACTGCCAGAGAATATCCGATCATTGGAGGATCCAAGAAAGTAGAGAATATAAAAGCTATTCTCAATATGCATAATTCATATTACCGGGTAGAACTAAACTTTGCAAGGCTGGGGCTACGGCCTAGCTCGTCTGCAATCAGAGCAAATGCTTACAGTATAGAAGTGTCAAGGCTTTGCCAGAGATTGCTAACAAACTTCAAGGCAAAATACATACTACACTGACTGGTTATTGAAGATCATCTGCCAATGCTGAGTTGCTATTTTATAGACCTTGCCTTTGATCATTTATTTAAACTTTTGTGACCTAACCAAGTTCGAATGAGAGGAATTTTGGGTCTATAGACATTTATGAAAATAACAAAAGTCACAAAGTAGCTTTCTACTTATGAATCTCGGAACTTTCTTTTCATGTGGGGATACTTATTACATCAGCTTGAAAATGTTCTGTCATCCATGGCAGAACAACATCACATTAGACTAGCGATTAGTAGCAGTTTGTAATACAAAATGCTAGAAACGGGCTGC
This sequence comes from Zygoascus hellenicus, assembly GCA_030564625.1. Taxonomy (NCBI): domain Eukaryota; kingdom Fungi; phylum Ascomycota; class Dipodascomycetes; order Dipodascales; family Trichomonascaceae; genus Zygoascus; species Zygoascus hellenicus. Next base: position 220,353 of record JAJLWE010000016.1, read on the forward strand.
TCAGAACTTTTTTAGTATTCGAGTGCATTTTGAATCATACAATCATGGTTGATAAGCGCTGGGCGCTGGAGATTGAACCTCTGATATCAAGGCATTGTATTAGAAAATCTCTAGAAATATTCATACATTTTCAAAGGTATTTTATGTTCAGATTCGCGGAAAGAAAATTAATTTACAAATAGTCGTAATCCATGTAAGAACCGGGGCCAAAATCAGGAGATCCTCCAAGATAACCAAAGACGTCGCCAATGTAGTTGCTAGGAGCATAGGTTTTGCCATCCGCATAAACAGAATCCCAGTTGCTAAGAACATCCTGTACAAATGGGTTTCCAGCATTGTAGATGTTGTCAATGGCAAGACCGAAGCCACCCTGCTCGGCATTGTTAAAGAAATCCACAGCATCCTCTCCAGGAGGAGCACGGTCAAAGTCGGAGGCAGTTCGCATAAGAACGATTCGAGAGTAATCAACGAGACCAAATCGGCCGTTTCGTACCATAGCTTCAAGAATAGCGGTGTCTTCCTGAGCAGTGGTGCAGTAAGTACCAGTTCCATTTGTGAGGAGCTTGGTAAAGTTACCGAAGGACTCACCGAGAAGAGGACCAGTGTAATAAACATCAGAAGTAGCAGCATCACAGCTAAGGACAGAAGGAGGCTGGTTGGCGGGAGCGTAATCATAAAGAGCACGGAACTTCTCAGCAGTTGCACCGTCGGTCAAGTTGGCAGTCTTTGCCAATTCGACTGCTCGGTCACGGAGATTGGCGTTGAGCTCAAAGACTTCAGTACCATACCAATTGCCAGGATACTCGCCAGGGGCAGTTGATCCAAATGCATAGTAGCCGCTGGTCCAGTTTGCAGGGATTTCTCGGGCATCAACTTCATACTGCAAAGCAACAGATACTGCAAATCTGGAGAAGGCAGCAGAACCAGTAGTTCCTTCATAAGGATTGATACCAGCAATACCAGCAATCAAAAAGTAAGTCTTGGAGACATCAAAGATGGGAGACAAGAGCAAGGCAGAAGTAGTTGAGGCAGCATTGATCTCAGACTCACCAGTAACGATCTGACACAGGTCATAATTCTCAGTACAGAAGACATGAGGGAAAAGTGGAGAAAGACCGGGGATGGTAATGTTATGAGTGAACTCAATGTGTTCATGCCAGACTGCCATCTCAGGCTCGAAAAGTGAGATGATCACAACTTTAGGTGAAATGGCATCTGAGCATTTGTAGACAGAAACCTGGTCTGGAATTGCGACTCCAGCGCTCTTCACAGATCTTTTATGTTTAGGTTGGGCAGCAGAGACCAAAGCCAAAGAGGAGGCCAAGGTAGTACAAATGGTAGAGAACTTCATGATCGGCCAATCTTATGAATTTCAAAAACTTAAATTTCCTAGCTGGATATACTGCTTTTATATGCATTTGCGGAAACACTCCTCTTGACTGCAGATCACTCCAGGCGGCTATCTTTTTGCGGCATCCAACAAAATTCTCGCCAACCAAATCAGGCTTCGGTAATACAAACCCACCGTAGATGCTCGATGCCAGTGGGCCAAAGGATGAGAATAAATCCCACTCAGTGGTTCTCGAGAAAGTGGGCTAGACGTGAAAAAGCAAGATCATCTCTTGGTCATCTTTCCGGTTTCACAAAGCTGATGAGTTTAACAGAAACTGATTATGCTTCAACATCTCCAACAGGCTGATGATTCACTCCGTCCCCCATTTTTTCCTGTCGCCTACCTTTGAGCAGCATCTCCATGAGCCACTTCATATGCCTATTCTCAAAGATGTTATCACCGTCGGTTCAGCCATGGAAGGCCTGCCGCACTTGGTAAACATTGCCCAATCAAGACATGACTGTACTTGATAAGAAACTACCAGAAGCCCCACTCTTACACCAAATAGGAAATTTTCGGCTCAGTGGTGATGCCTTGCTAAAATGGCGCTTGAAAATTTATGATTCGCTGGATTAGGAGTTGTTGTTTATTGAATGTTAAGAAGGATTTCCTGAATCTTAGAACAGGAATGATATGTAAAATATTTTGAAATGATCGTCGCGGTTATTTGACGAAGAGATTGCGCAGCTGAAATATCCCAGGGCCCTGCCAAGAGTAGCCAAGTATAAGATTCGAAGCCGGCACGGAGTGCAAAAAATGCCATTGGGTGCATGAGATAGCGTCGCACGGTTACCGACGGTGCTTAGCAACCTTGCATCTCCAAAGCGGTAATCAGATTTGAAGGTTCGAGGCTTTTGATTCCTCCAAGTGGTCGTCATCTATTGTACCAGGCGTGTGCGGTTCAGGGGGACTAGCAGTGTAGGACAGGTCTGCCTCTGTATTGCCGGAAAGTCGTTTAAGCTGAGCTTTGAGATGCTCATTTTCATCCCGTAACTTTTCCGCTTCCCGCCGGCTTTTATTATATTGAGTTGTAAGATATTGTGACTCGCTGAGGTGTGATCTTTGCTCCTTTCGGTGAGCAAGGATCTCTGCATGCATGCTTCGGATCTCACTTTCTAATCGGCTTATTGTTGCCCCATCGTCGCTATCACCTTCATGATTGTCATCTCTACCAGAGATAGCACTATCGATTGACTGATTTGGTGAAATAGAAGTGGCCCAGTCCGGCTGTTGCGGTATTGCGGGGCTGAAATGAGATTTGAGTTGAGTGATCTGTGTCTCGAGATATGCAATGCGGTCTTTATACAGTTCGTTCAATTCGTAGAGGTCATGAAAATCAGCTGTTAGTCTTGAAATATTTTGATCTTTTTCCTGGTCTGCTAGTTTTAATTCTCCGATGGTAGTTTGTAGAGAGGCAATTGTATCATCATACTGTCCCATGACCTGCCTTACCGATTGATGGAATACAGAAGATCGATTTATACGTTCTCTGGTGGAGTCAGGACGACTGTCTAGCTCAAAACTAGAAAGCTGCTTGGTCACCGGTGAGGACAGAGGGCTTGATTCCGAGTAAATACTATTTCGATTGGACGGTCCTGATCCGTTTCGATAAAAAGCCAGCTCTTGTTGCAACTGGTGTATAGTATTCGTCAATTCCTCTTTTGTCTGAGTAAAAGTTTCGGACTTTTGAATTTCAGGGCTTGATTGAATTGAGCGAGCTCTTTGAGCATAGGACAAAGTATTCAAGGTCTCAGAAACATGATGAGGATCAGTTGTGATGCAAGCAATCAAATAGGTAATAGCTTTGCCGCCTAGTGAATCTTGTAAGATTCTGGTGAGTTTAGAATCTCTGTAGGAAATATGAGAATGGTTCTGCGAAAGTTGGCTTATGACTTTACCCAGCACAGCAAGTCCTGCATTGATGGAGATTCCCTCTTTGACTCGGCCATCAGTGACACCAGTATTTTTGAGACGCTCTGATCCAGCCAGATCGACAATGTTAAGCTTACTGGTGATAGTGGTAGTTATACCTGTTGCGGCATTATGTTTTTTGGCAGTGAGATGAATGGTAAATATGGCATGCGATCTGGAAGATTGAGAGTTGATGTCAGTTGAAGAGACCTGTCTTGCAGCAGATCCTTTATGCAATAATTTGAGTAAGCTTTGAGCGCTGTCTACCACGACTTCGTTGAGCCCGGCAACTGATATTTCACCTTTAACATCTTCTCGAATTGTCAAAGGTTTGGCAGCAGAGCCACTAGCCAAAAGATCTCTCAGCTTCTCATTGTAAATTTCCAAATATGTCACCGATACACTATAGGGGGAGCTTTTGGTATTAGCAGTGGGTTGTTCAGGCTTCTTGACAACTTTGTTTCCCTTGACTGTCAGCGAACTGGGAGGACGCAGGCCACTCTTGGTAGGAGTAGTAGAGGGAGAAGGTGAAATCTGGGAATAAAGTAATTTGGCACATCGAGCGATGATTCCCATTGATTGACTATGATTCACCGCTGCCATATCCTCCGAGGTTCCCATAGTGTATGATTTACCCGAACCAGACTGGCCATAAGCCATGATAGAAACATTATAACCTTGAACAAATGATGCCACGCAAGAAGACATATAATCAAAGATTTCTTGCTGAGATGTAGGCTCGTCGAATACCTTGTCAAATTGATAGGTCTTTTTGTTCTGTGCATCAATCACTGTGAGACTGGTAGGTGTGACAGAGTCAACAGTTGAAGACAAAGCTCTAGCACTATTCACTGAGGACGAAGTTGGTTTTTTGGCTATTGAAGATGGTTTTACACGTATGGCTAGAATTAGGCTGTGTATTTCGAATCTTTTCGCATCATGATATACATACCGACATTGACAGAGACAGTTGGAGCAGAGTCCTCCGTGGGAGATGTAACTGCACGAATAGTGGCCACAGGCGAGTTTACTCGGCAGCCAAGCTCCGCTTGTTGCATGGTTAATGAATGACCGTTTGAACAGCTGTAGAAAGTTGGAAAAACGCTTGAAATAGCCGATCACGTCTGATGATAGGCGAACGGCAGACTGGTAGAAGCAGCAAGCAACAGCAAAAGGTCAAGCGGGTTGAAATAAATTAGTTCGGACGAACCCTAGAAACCAAGGGCCCGCGCAAGAATCGAACACGGTACAGATGAACTTCAAAAATCGGCTTTAATCCAATATAGCTGTTACAGAGGTGTAATGCGATAATTCATTCCAAGCTACCCCTGAGTGATCGGGTGTGCCAATTAATTCCGATAATGGACAGGATGGGGCTGACACTGGCCCCTTGGAGAAGCAGAAATCCGGAGAGCATGGCAAGAGAAACAAAAAAGGGGGGAAGGGAAAAAAATAATCATCAGGAATTCACAGAATTGGACATTGGGTATCGAAATGATCAAACTCTTATAGTTTGCAAAACTCAGGATCCAACTGCTTGAGGATGAGCAACTAGACTGCCTTTGCCAGTAACTTTAATTGTAGCCGAGGTCATGGTAAAAAAACAAAGAGTAGCACTGATCTGTCGGTAGTTGGAGGTGGGGTCGCAGGTGACATATGCCAGATCGTGCATATCTGGAGAGATTTTCGTGTTTCATTGTCAAGACGGTTATCAGCTGGTATTTGGAGACGAGAAGAGAATAGGGGGGGCTCCTGACGTCCAGGTCACGTGACATTGATCTCCAGAAGTCTATTCTTCAAAGAAAGCTCAAATATGACAGAGTTTTACTGCATTTGCACTCAGTAGAGATAGGAATCTATTCTAGCTTTTTCTTTCTGAATAACACGGAATGTACATTTTTTTGACTGAAAGGCCTCTTTGCCTCTTTTACATAGCTCAAACTCGGCCGTCTTCACAGCTATCTCGTGAACATCAATCAGCCACTTAGCATCATCACTTCAGCCAGCGAAGATGACAACACGTCAAGAATCGCAGGAAATATCTACAGACGACATCATTGATCAATTCTCAGATGTAGACTTAGTTCCGCATGGGTTTTTGGATCTGTCGCTCCCTCCCTACAAATCGACAGATCAGCTGTCAGATCTTCATAGCAAATCATCCAAGCTTCTATCAGAACTGGATCATTATTCTCAGGATATAACATGGAAACTCGAAACTGCTTTAGGAGAGCTATCTAGAAGTGGGAAACGATTGAACTACGAAGTGGAAATGCTTAAATCAGAAGTTTCGGGGCTCGTAAGTGACGTAGATGAACAAGCAGCTCCAATGGTGAAAAATCTTGTTGACAAGTCGTCGCCTGACGACGCAGATAGCCGGCTTCAAGTGCTTGATACAGTCCGATCAAGAATGCTTGAAGTCCAGAAAATATTTGAAGAGGCTTCAAGATATGACGAGAACCGCATTACCAATGATGTGGTTACGGCCATTAATGGTGGGCACTTAGATGTCGCAGAATCACAAATCCAGCATATAGAAAAGCTCATAGAGATATGGAAGGGAACGAGTGTTTACGATAGCAGGGTGAAATTTGTAGCTGGTCTCAAAAAGCGGCTGCGAGCTATCGTTGACAGTAACAGTTCTCGAGGAACCATGTCGGAACCTACATCGAGACTTGCTTCTGCATCCCCGTTACCAGATACTGTGAAAAGTCAAACTCCAGACAATTCTTCTGAAGGATATTATGGATTGATTAATCAGCTGCAGCGAAAAATCTTCTGAATCGCGATGATAGGCAGCTATTAGGTTACATGAGGTCTGGTCTCAGGAGCTAAGCCAGGCCAAGTGTAGCTGGGCTGAAATAACATTATTTATTACATATAAATATCATGCACTTAATTCTGCACCTTGATTACTGGATACACTCTATTTTTGTAGGATTTGTTTTCTCTGTGTCTCGTCAAAAATGTTGGCACCTTGTTTGAGTGCCCGTACCAATAAAAAGAGACTGCTATCAGTGAAGTCTTTGCTCTGACGCAGCTTGTTCAGATCATCTCCAAACTCCTTAGTCATAAGCTGTGTATAATAGTCCTCGAATTCAGCATTGTTCTTGGAATTCTCTAGATCCAATTCTTTCGGGATCAGCGTTTTCGGATGAACAGAGGCAGATGACATGTCAACGGTGCCGTCATTTTCATCCTCATCTGCAAGATCGGCGTCTATTTCAAGCGCCTCGTCGTCTGAGTCGTCTTCTTCCTCATTCTTCATTGCAGGTTCATCCTCGGAGCTACTACTATCACTAGAGAAGTCTTTACATGGAGGTTAGAATGCATGCTAGCTAGGCTGCGTTGCGCTGCCAGAAAATCTACAGAAAACTCTAATCACATACCTTCCGTTCTTGCCTTCTTTCTTCTTCTTCTGTTTTTACGGGCCTTTTCGGCGGCCGCTCTTTCGCTCAGCTGAGAATCCATGGAAGGTGATTATTTTTGATCTTGTAGCTACCGTCGTCAATCTTTCTTGGAGGATGAAATTATATTTCCATGCCACAGCCGTACGAGGCTGGCAAGGTTGAAGAACGCGACTTGATCAGGCAGAAAGAACTTGACAACTTACATTAATTTGCAATTGCTGGAGTTAAAAAGGTAAAATGTCTGTAGAGCCTGAGCAGAGAACTTCTCAAGAGTTGAAAAATCTGGATTTTGGCAATGACGAGATGAACGCCAAGGTTGAGAAGGGACTCAAGGCCTACTACATGGCGGATTACGAGACATCTACAGAGGTACTTGGAGAGGTGAATGAAGAATATTCGAGTGAGAATGGATCTGAGAATCCGCTTCTTTTGTTTTATTATGGTCGATCGTTGTACCGGGTTGCTGTGAGCAATAGTGATGTTCTAGGGGCAGAGAAGGCAGCAGCGGCGGAAGCAGAACGCAAGAAAGCCGAGGATGAACAAGCAGAGGAGGAGACGTTCAAAGGGAAAAAGAAGGGTCTTTTCCAGTTTTCGGGATCTTATAGTGCGGAAGATGGCAAGGACAAAGAGGAGGAGGAGGAGGAGGACGCGGACGCGGACGCCGGCGATGATCGAAGCGAGACTGCTGAAGCCGAAGAAGAGGAATCGAATAAAGATGCTGAAGAAAAGGAGGACGGTGAAGAGCAGGAAGAAGAGGAGCAGAGTGACTTTGAAATAGCGTGGGAAGTGCTGGATCTCAGTCGAGCCCTATTTATTAAGCAGCTTGAGGAAGACAAGGCTGAAGATGAAAAACGGCAGCTCAACTTACGGTTGGCCGATGTTTATGATCTTCTTGGAGAAGTCTCTTTAGAGTCGGAGAATTTCAATCAGGCTGTTCAGGATCTGCAGAGCGCTCTGGGCTTGAAATCGGAGCTGTATAGCTCGACGTCTACAGCGATATCAGAAGCCCATTTCAAACTATCGCTGGCATATGAGCTTGATAGTGACACTCCGAATCATCTTGATAATGCAATTGGTGAGCTTGAGAAAACAATCAGATGTGTCGAGGGCCAGCCAGACAAGGATGCATTGCTGATCAAGGATTTGAGCATCAAGCTCCATGAGTTGAAGCAAACCAAGGCTGCTGACAACGAGGAAAAAGCTCGGGTGATTCAAGGGATTTTGGGAGCCCAAGCATCGGGAAGTGGAATTGAACAGCTTGCAGCCAAAGCCAATGATATTTCTGGGCTTACTCGAAAGCGAAAGCCGGCTGACGGTCCTGGAGGACCATCTAAAAAGAACAAATAGATGGAAAGGGGAGAACAATTAGTAGAAGAAAATCCTCATGGGTATGATTTGTAGTAATGTGAAATGGAAAAGTGGAAAATGTCAAGAGACACAGAAGGTGCGATAGGTGAAAGAATAAGAAGATGATAGCCAAGTAAGCGAGGGCACAGCCATCAAGGAACAAGTATATAGAGACGGATCATCATGATAGCCATGAATGATGTGAACTTGCTATTGAGTATTGATTGATTATTGAATGGGCTATCGAGTGGGCTACTGGCTACTGGCTACTGGCTACTGGCTACTGCCTGCTAACTGCTGAATGTTTGCTGCCTGCTAACTGCTAACTGTTACTACCAACTACCAACCATCTCCAATCACCCAGCCATCTCCACCCAACTCCAACCATCTCCCCATTACCCTTTTTTCCATTTCCTTTCTCTTTCCTCTTCTCTTCCCTTTCCCCCTTAATGCTGAAACACCCACCCATTTTCATGCTCCCACCTCCCACCCACTTCAGCCGGACCTCCCTTATAACTTTAGAAGGGTCTCCCCTGATTTTCAGTTCTCAACACGCGTCCCGAAGCACCAAGAAGAAAACACAGCAAGGTCTACCAAGCACTCTGATAGCCGACCTGGAGCTATCGATTGGTTCTACAATTAAACACGTCTTCACGTTAAATATTCAACTAAAGTACATTTGATAAGGGCTATCCAGGGCTTGATTTGGATTTCTTGTTTCTCCCTCCTCGTCCCGCCTTGCCTTTCACTCCACCCATACGTGTTAGCTATTGCTGGATTCAGGAGACTGAGACTCGACTAGTTGGCTGGATCACAGGAATCAGAACTTCAACTTCCCTGTCTGCAATTGGATTCGACAGCCTGCGCGTCTAATATCTCAACTTCCAAAGAGAAGTTATTTTTTATATCATGTCTTACAAAGGTGAGTGGTGTTGATGTCTTTTTCTGCCAACAGGAGTGATGTTATTATCAAGTCCCATACTAACCTAGCGATGGATTTAGACGCTGAATTTGAAACCAAAACGGTCTCAGACCCGCCTACTATTGCTCCCATGAACATTGAGCACACTACGGATAACAGCATAAGAAACACGGTGATGAGTGTGAATCCTGCGACATCTGAGTCGAATCTGATTCGACGGAAAGTGACTGGTGGAGCCGTGGGCTTTGCCAATCTTCCTCAGCAATATCATGTCAAGTCGCTGAAAAAGGGCTTTAATTTCAATCTCATGGTGGTTGGAGAGTCCGGGCTGGGGAAATCCACGCTGGTGAGCACCTTGTTTAATATGCCACTGTATCCTCCAAAGACGCGAAAGGATCCCGCTGCAGAGACCACCAAGTCTATTTCCATACAGGCCGTGACCGCGGACCTGGAGGAGAATCATGTGCGATTGCATTTGACTGTGATTGATACTCCTGGTTTTGGAGACTTTGTCAACAATACTGACGCCTGGAGGCCGCTTGTTGATGACATTGACCGACGATTCGACGCTTACTTGGAAGTGGAGAACAAAGTCAACAGAACCTCGATTGTTGACGACCGAGTCCATGCCTGTGTTTATTTTATTCAGCCTACTGGTCACTCTCTCAAGCCTCTTGACATTGTTGTGATGAAGAAGCTGCACAAGAAAGTCAATCTTGTGCCGGTCATTGCCAAATCCGATACTCTGACTGAAGAGGAGGTTGAAGCTTTCAAAGCACGAATTCTTGATGATATCAAGCATCAAGGAATTGAGATATTCGAGCCTCCACGTTATGAGAATGATGATGCCGAGACAGTGGCCGAGACTCAGGAAATGATGTCTAGTGTCCCGTTTGCCATTGTAGGATCCACGGAAATGGTTGTTACTGAGGATGGCCGGTCAGTGCGAGGACGAAAATACCCGTGGGGGACTATTGAAGTAGATAATGAGGATCATTGTGACTTTGTCAAGTTGCGACAGCTGCTGATTCGAAACCATTTGGAAGAATTGCGGGAAAGAACTGCCAATGTGCTTTATGAAAACTATCGAACCGAAAAGCTGCTCGAACTGGGCATCCAGCAGGATCAGACTGTGTTCCGAGAGGTGAATCCGGCCATGCGGCAGGAGGAGGAACGACTACGACATGAACAGAAGCTGGCAGAGATGGAAGCATCGATGAAGAAGCTGTTCAATTCGCGAGTCAAGGAAAAGGAAGAGAAGCTCAAAAAGTCTGAATCCGAGCTGTTTGCGCGACACCGGGAAATGAAGGAGAAGCTTGAGGCGGAACGACGCGATTTGGAAGAGAAGAAGGCCCGACTGCTTGAGGCTGGCAAAGTGAATGAGGAGAAGAAGAAGAAGGGGTTTTCTTTACGATAAGCTAGATGATTGGTCGGGTCGTGAGATTTGACTGGCTGGGGGTGATTGATGTTCAATTGTAACTGGCAGCAGCGGCAGCAACAGCAGCTTGCAACGCTCTACAACATGTTTAGCCTGCGAAAATATTGCTCAATTTCCTGCTCAATTTCCTGTTCAATTTCCTGCTCAACTCGCTGCTCAATTCTCCCTCCCCATCCACCGGCTACTCTTCTACTAGCTTCTACATTAGGTCTTGACACTCCTCCGGCCTGGCCTGGCCCGGCCCGGCCTCACCACCTACTATTTTATAACGCTTAACTTGATATTAGATACATCAGAAATGGATTATTCTTTGTTTTGCTGGTCACAGCCCTCATAGATTGCTTGTCTGCATGCAATTGTTGCTTGTTGCTGCTGGCCCGTGCATTGCTAATTTAGCACCTCCAAAACTTGCCTATTAGGCGGGTCAACGCCAACGCAGCGCAACCGCCTTAAAGAAACTTGGTAACAACACACTTCACTTAGTTTAATTTTCAGATCTGTGCCGATATCGCCACTGATTTTTGATTGGAGGAATTGGGTCAAAGAATCTAAAGCCTTTTTTATTATTATTATTATTGTTGTTATTATTATTATTACTACTACTATTATTATAGCGAGCTGAGCGTCTTATTAGCTATCTGCTGTGCTTGAACATTTATATCGGGTATCGTGTGAATTGCCATGTCTAGTGAAACTAAGCCTCGAGTGGTGGCTCCTTCTTTGTCATCCACTGTGCGAAGTGTACATTTTCTGTGGTATGTGGGCCATGTGATGGCACTTATTGGAGGATTGAATTATTCGCTCTTCTCATTGAAGGTGTTTCGATCGGCGAGATTCCCTTATATTTGGTACCGGGAAAGCTATGTTGCTACAGTGTTGACATTTGCTATTATTATCCAGCAGACGCATTTCAAAGGGGCAGCAGGTGGTGGTGGTAAACGGCCTTTGGATTTGAAGGTGCTCGTCAAGGATGATAATCTTCATTACATGTTGCTTGCGGGATTGTGGCTAGTGACCAAGCCGTTCTTCTTGTCGCTGCCTCCTTTTATGATTTTCTCTCTTTTCCATGTCATTGGTTTCACCAGGAGCAACATGCTGCCTGCTCTTGGCTATGGAGTGACTAGTCCTTTGTATAGAAGCCTTGATAATTTCTACAAGTCGTACAATGGCCCTTCGTTGATGGTTGCTGCTGGTGTCGAGGTGATCAATTTCTTCTCGTTTCTGTTCAAGGCTCTGACTATGCGACGAGATGCCATTGTTCCATTTGTGTTTTATGCTCTTTTCATCAAGGTCCGATATGAGCAGAGCAACTTCACCAGAAATGTCTTCCATGCATATGAGATCAAAATCGACTCGCTGGTGGCCAACCCCCGCGTTCCTTTACCTATCAAGCGAGGCTGGGTTGGTTTCAAGCAGATTGTTCGACAATATATTGGACAGGTGAATCTGGTTGGAGTTCGAGGTGTCAAGAAGACTCAGTGAGAGCCACTTTTGTGACCCATTTGGGTGATTGTGATGGAATTGTACTTTTCATTCTATGCAATGGATTAGTATGTAAGCTGTAGTCAATGATGAAAGCAATTACCAGCTGTGACATGACAGCAGTGTGATGCCTGTCTGCTAAGCTGCTAACGTGCTAGCTATATGGCCTGCACATGGCTGCCAAACCAATAGCTAGTCATATCTGGTAGCATTTCATGTAAGGGCTGATTTATCTTCTGGTCCATGTTATTTTTTCAACATATTCTACTATACATTCTCCTAAAACTCATATATCTTGTCAGCCCGCAGTTGTCGTACTCCCCCCCACCACTATGAACCGCCAATTCGACCATTACTTCAAACAGCCAGCCCTAATTCTCCTCCCAACCAAAACACCTCTTTTTCTCTTCCAATCTCGGGGAAATCATGTCCCAAATGTAAATCTCCCGTGTGGTTTCTTCTCGTCTTGATGCTGGAATCAGCTGACCTCCCTTGCGTAGTTATCACCCACCCGGTATCCCTTTCAACTAATCTCACATCAGCTAAGATCAACAGTAAGTAGAGAGTATGAGCATGTAATGATGAAAGAAAACGTATCAACCCACCGAATCATCTTTTCTGATTGTTTTGATCTGTGGAATTAGACTAATCTTCTCACTGACAACTGAGCTATCGAGAATTTGTCTGCATTGTTGTTCCATTTACTGACCCGTTGATAGTTTTGTAGGCAGCATGATCTGTCGAGCTCTGGGCCGACCAGCATGGACATTGAGAAAAAGATGGTTCTCGACCGTGGAGTCGGAAATATACGACTATGCTACTAGGAAAGAATCGCTTGTGAAATCCAAGCGCAATTTATATCCCCTGTTGAATTCAATAGGTGGTGGTCATGAAGAGCTTGTGACCGGCCTTCGAATTCCAGAGATCCGGGGGAAATGGGCTGAAAAGGCCGAATATACTGCAGGCAAAGTGGAAGGACCGCTGTTACAAATACAAGGGAGAATCACCAGCATCCGATCTTCGGGGAAAAATCTTTTATTCATTGATCTGATGCAGGATTTCACCAAGCTTCAGATCGTCATCAACAGGAACAAGCTTGCTAAGGCAGTGGAACCGGCAGAGTTTCTGGATCAACACAAGTTTCTCCGAAAAGGCGATGTTGTGAGTGTTGTCGGTCGAGCATGGAAAACAAAACGAGGGGAGTTTTCTATTCTTGCTGATGACAAGATGGAGCTTCTTGCTCCATGCTTCCACCCTTTACCGGTAAAAATGAATGAGGCCACTCGATTACAGAACCGGGTGGTTGATTTGGCAGCCAACTCGGACTCCCGAGATATTCTGAGAGCCCGTGCGACTGTTTTGTCGCAGATGAGAAGCTTTTTCGATGAGCAGGACTTCACCGAAGTTCAGACTCCTATATTAGCAAGTGATGTTGGCGGTGCCACTGCAAAACCATTTATCACGGTTAGTAATGCTCTTACTGATGACAACCAGCCTACAGAACTTTCTTTGAGAATTGCTCCTGAGTTGTGGCTGAAGAGACTGGTCATCAGTGGCTTTGATAAGGTGTATGAAATCGGCACTCAGTTCCGAAATGAAGGAATAGATGCTACTCATAATCCTGAATTCACTACCTGCGAGTTTTACCAATCATACACTACATTGGAGGATCTCATGGGGTTGACTGAGCAGTTACTGGTCAGAGTTGCCAGTGCTGTGAAAAATAAGTATAGTCGATTTGACCTGCCGTCGTCACAGATGCTCACCTTGTTCAGCGGTGATATTGTCAAGCATGATTTTATTTCTACCGTGGAAAATGCAGCAGGAGAAGCTTTGCCAAAGTCTCTCGAGGACGTCGCTGCCCTGACTAAATACTGTAGGCGACATGGTGTTCCATTGCATCCTGAAACTATAGCGACGCCCGCAAGATTGCTAGACAACCTTAGTGGCCATTTTATAGAGCCTCTTTGTGGAGATTGTGGGTATATTGTGAACCATCCTGCCGTGATGGCTCCGTTGGCTAAGACTTGGACTACAGAGATCAACGGAATCAACCGGACTTTGTCACGAAGGTTTGAACTTTTTTACAAAGGGAAAGAATTGGTGAATGCATATGAGGAAGAAAACTCTCCATTTTGTCAGGAGCAGAAGTTCAAGCAGCAACTGATAGACCGGAACGATCACCGTGATGACGAGTCTCCCTTACCAGACCAAGGCTACGTCAAAGCTATGGAATGGGGTCTTCCGCCTACGGGAGGCTGGGGACTGGGGATTGATCGGCTGGTGATGATGGTCACGGGATCAACACGAATCAATCAGGTTCTATCATTTGGAGGAATCAAGGCTGTTGGCTATCAGTGAAAAAAGAACCATACCAGTCTGCTGTTGTACATAAGAAATAGAGGAAACTGTAAATAAAGCAATATCATGATAGAACCTCTTATATTCTACTTCTTTCCTTCCGCTTCGCATAGTTATTTCAAGGTTCATGTTCAGATATATATCTTCTTCTCCGGATGATTCCATGGCCAGCCGCGTAGATGGACAAACGCGTCTTCATGCCATCATCATGACAGCGAGCATTTCAGAAGCAGTGGAGTCAAACTCGGTGATTCCAACCTCCGGAGGCTCTCTAGAGTCGTCCAGTGAATCAGTGACTACATCGATTATTGAAGACCCCGTGGAGACGGAGTTCCAGGCCCCGTCGATGCCTCCAAACCAGCAGGATACTTATACATTTCTCAGCAAGATTCCAGAAAACATAATCGATACCTCGAGCCCATGTATTCTAGGCGTAGATGAAGCAGGAAGAGGACCGGTGATTGGGCCAATGGTGTATGCAGTCAGTTATTGCAGGAAAGACTTTGAAAGTGATCTCAAGCAGTTCCAGTTTGCAGATTCCAAGGTGCTCACAGCAGAGCAGCGAACGGATCTCATGAAAGCTTTATGTGAAGAAGAGGCCCTCAAGCACAATATAGGATGGGCTACGACCGTGATGAGTGCACAAGACATCTCATCGGGGATGCTGCGACCCAATTCTCATGGGAACTACAATCTCAATGAACAGGCCCACGACACCACAATTGAATTGATCCAGCAGGTTGTTAAGCTTGGTGTCAATGTAGCTGAGCTTTATGTAGATACAGTAGGTCCTCCACAGTCCTATCAGGCCAAGTTATCTCGAGTTTTCCCTGGCATGAAGGTGACTGTAGCCAAGAAGGCCGACAGCATCTATCCTATAGTGTCGGCAGCATCGATCTGCGCCAAAGTGACGAGAGATCAATGCGTCCATGGAGAATCCTGGGGTAGCGGATATCCGTCTGATCCAAATACTGTGCGATGGCTTGAACAGCAGGTCGACAAAGTATTTGGCTGGAATCACATGATCCGATACTCATGGCAGACCACCAAGGACATCATGGCCAGAAAAGGATGTGTTGATATGGAAAGCGCCGATGAGATTCTCGAGAAAAATGCAAAGATTTCTGCTTTTTTCAACGACTCCAAGCCGGACCCGCATTTTGTCAAAGCCGATCCGAACTCGCTATCACATCTACCGATCTCCACCCGTTGCTTTGGATACTCCTGGCAGGGCTGATGATGATCTCGTCTGAGCCATGCCATGCAGATAATTCCGATTTACAAAGATAATGTGCACTATTTATATGTTTCCTATGTTTTATATATATATATATATATATATATATATTCTCATCCCGTTTCTCTTCTCTTCTTTTTTTAATCCATTCTTTCAGCTGCTATTCTCCATCGGCTCACAAACCAACCCAACTGAAGCCCAAGCCCCACGCCGGTAAGAACCAGCAGCAGTAAGCTAGGCCGTGAATAGCCGTGCGAGGACCAGCTTATCCCAACGATTTGATCGCACCTTCTCTCAACAACCAGCCTAGTTCTATCAGAGTTTATCTTGGTAACTTTGTGACAGTTAATAAGAATAGAAAAATGTCTGCAGCTGCTGTTTTGGCTCGAAGTGCCGTGTTTCGAACTGTCGCTCGACAGTCAATGACTGCGTAAGTAAGGAACAATGTCAATATCTGCTACCGCTGGTGTAGACCGACCCCGTCTACTTGTCTGTTGGGCTTTGCTTTGAAAGCTGGATGGAGGGTAGTAAGAGGTGAGGAGAAAAGGACTTTATCAGATTATGGAGAAGGAGAGCCAGATGTGGAGTTAGTTTGGAGTTTTTGGAGCGTTTGTGATTATTTTTATTTCTTTGGTTTTATTTATCAACTGATTATGTCTGAATGGATTGTTGGTGGATGTTTCCGGGGGTGATTTTGGTTGTTGCTGAACAAGTCAGCAATGGTCCGTGGCGCCCAGTTGACAAGCAGGTGCAGCGGTCAACATCATTTGCAAGCATTGCAAGCTCTTTTCAACGCTTTTTCCAGCGGAGTATCTGGAGATTTCGAATTGCAAATTCATGTCTGTGAAACTAGTCCAATTTTTTTTCTCTATACTGCGAATTTCCGCAGCCGCACCTGGCAAACTCGGAGATGCTCGGGCAAAGTGGGGGTTGTCTCAACAATCATTTTGGCGTGGGTGGATGTGTGGGGATGGTGGGTGGGTGGTTGAGAGAAGGCCTCCCGACGGAAATGCTCATTTTGGTTGTCGTGCACAGGTGGTTCTCCTTTGGACAGTTTTCTTTTTTTGGTTCTTTCTCACCTTTTTTCTTTTTACTTTTTTTTCGTTATTCTTTTGGTTTACTAACTTTTAATTTTAGTCGATTTGTCGCTCCTCAGCTTGCTCGATTTTACGCATCCAAGTCGTTCCCTCCTCATCATGTCATTGATATGCCTGCTCTCTCTCCTACCATGACTCAGGGTAATGTTGGTGTGTGGCAGAAGGAGGTCGGTGACAAGCTCGAGCCCGGTGAAGCTCTTGTTGAGATTGAAACTGACAAGGCTTCTATGGACTTTGAGTTCCAGGATGACGGTTATTTGGCCAAGGTTCTCCTTCCTGCTGGCACCAAGGATGTAGCTGTTGGAAAGCCCATTGGTGTTTATGTCGAAGACGAAGCTGATGTTTCTGCATTTGCCGATTTCACCTTGGAGGATGCTGGTGGATCTGCCGCTCCCGCTCCCGCTAAGGAGGCTCCTAAGGAGGAGACCAAGGAGACCAAAGAGGCTGCCCCTGTTAAGGAGGACAAGCCTGCTTCTACCGAGAAGAAGACCCAGGCTTCCAGCGAGCCCACTGGTCGAATCATTGCTTCTCCTGTCGCCAAGATGATTGCTCTTGAGAAGGGTATTCCTTTGAAGGACATCCAAGGCTCTGGTCCCAATGGTCGAATCATCAAAAAGGACGTTGAGAACTGGGAGCCCGCTGCTGCTCCGGCTGCTGCTGCTGCTCCTGTAGCATCTAAATCTGCTCCTGCTGCTGCTGCTGCTGCTGCTGCTGCGCCCGCTGGTGCTTCTTATGAGGACACTCCTATCAGCAACATGCGAAAGACCATTGCTGCTCGATTGACCCAATCCAAGCAGTCTAACCCCGACTACATTGTTTCCTCAACTATTCGAGTTGGCAAGCTGTTGAAGCTCCGACAGGCTCTCAATGCTGAGGCTGACGGACGATACAAGATCTCTGTCAACGACATTTTGATCAAGGCTATGACTGTTGCCTCTAAGGAAATTCCTCAGGTCAACTCTCACTGGCTTGAAGCCGAAGGTGTCATTCGAGCTTTCAAGAACGTTGACGTCTCTGTTGCTGTTGCCACCCCTACCGGATTGATTACTCCTGTTATCACCAATGCTGACTCCAAGGGTCTTGCTTCCATTTCTAACGAAATGAAGGCTCTCGGTAAGAAGGCTCGAGATGGTAAGCTCGCTCCCCATGAATACCAGGGCGGCACCATTACCATTTCTAACATGGGTATGAACCCTGCCGTCAGCTTCTTCAGCGCTATCATCAACCCTCCTCAGGCTGCCATCATCGCTATCGGTACAGTTGAAAAGATCGCCGTGGAGGATGCCGACTCTGAGTCTGGCTTTGCTTTCGAGGAGGTCTTGAGAGCTACTGGTACTTTTGACCACAAGGTCATTGATGGTGCCGTTGGTGGTGAATGGATGAAGGTGTTCAAGAGAGTCCTTGAGAACCCCTTGGAGCTCCTTTTGTAAAATAGCATAATATGAGGATTATGAGAGGATCCAGGAATCTCAAAGTAGATAATTAAAACAGCAATATACTGGCAATGCTATGTGGAGCTTCTGGTTTGAAATGCCCGGAGCTCAGAGCATTGTTTTTGAAATTTATGACAAGATGGAAATGTTTCTGTTTCAGAATCGGTACAGTTAGTCCTGTCTTCATTCCTTCCACAGCTCACAGCTTGTTCATTGAGACCAGCAAAAATCCCAAAAACTTTGTAGCATGTTATTCAAGTAGCTGATGAGCATATCCTCTTGGAAATCCAGTTGAATATCATGTCGATATCGGTATTCTCGACAAAGTGGAAAGAAGAGT
Source organism: Zygoascus hellenicus (assembly GCA_030564625.1). NCBI lineage: Eukaryota > Fungi > Ascomycota > Dipodascomycetes > Dipodascales > Trichomonascaceae > Zygoascus > Zygoascus hellenicus. Next base: position 238,724 of record JAJLWE010000016.1, read on the forward strand.
GATCCGATATGTTTCCTATTTGGGTATGATTGGTCATCGTTGCTTTCTCCCCCTCCCCCACATTCTCTCACCAAAGGTTGCCGAGTTTGCATAGAAAAAACTTCTCAGTATCGAGATAAACTCGGAACAAAATGACCAACGAAATTGCCCTTGGAGTCCCTGGTGATTATCATGTTCATCTTCGTGATGGAAAGATGAAGGAGACTGTTACGCCACTAGTCAAGTCGGGTGGTGTCGGTATTGTCTATGTCATGCCTAACCTGATCCCTCCTTTGACAGATGTCGACAGAGTTCTTGAATACAAAAATAGCTTGGAAAAATTATCTCCTGATACGACCTTTCTCATGAGTCTGTACTTGAGTCCTGAAATCACCCCAGAAGTGATCAGAGAGGCCAAAGCTCGAGGAGTGACTGGAGTCAAATGCTATCCAGCTGGAGTGACTACCAACTCGGATCACGGAGTGAGCAGCTACGAGCCATTTTATCCTACATTTGCCGAGATGGAGAAGCAGAACATGGTGCTGAATTTGCATGGTGAGTGCCCGTCGGGCCATTCTACAACGGTGCTGAATGCTGAAGAGCAGTTTCTACCAATGCTCAAGACGTTGCATGAAAAGTTCCCGAAACTGCGAATCATTCTCGAACATTGCACTTCCAAGGCTGCTATTGAGACTGTCAAGTCTTGTGGTCCTACTGTAGCTGCCACTATCACTGCTCACCACCTGTACTTGACCATTGATCAGTGGGCTGGAAACAGCTTCAACTTTTGCAAGCCGGTTGCCAAGCACCCTGAGGATCGAGATGCTCTTATTGCAGCTGCCACCAGTGGAAACAGCAAATTTTTCTTTGGTTCTGACTCGGCTCCGCATCCTTTCAGTGCCAAAAACAAGGCCAAGGGATATGCTGCTGGTGTGTTCACACAGTCACATGTGATCCCATACGTTGCTGACATTTTCGAAAAGGCCGGAGCTCTGGACAAGTTGAAGGATTTTGTTACGAATTTTGGCTATGAGTTCTATGGTAAGCCTGAGTTGAAGACCAAGCAGACTGTGACTCTGGTGAAGCAAGAGAATGTGGTTCCGGACAGTTTTGGAGCGGATGAGAGTGAGACTTACGTTATTCCTTTTCTTGCTGGTGAGAAGCTTGGCTGGAAAGTGACTTGGAATTAATAAAGACATGTTATTATGGGAGGAAAATGCTGTATATAACATTCTGTTGTTACCAATAGGTGCAGAACGAGACCAAGACCGGGGCGCCTGTCAACAGAAGTAAAATAAAAAAAAATTGGGAGATTTCTCACAAAAGTTAGTGAAAAAATGATGGACCTCCATAGGATTTAATGAGCATTTCAACTCAGTAGCTCCACTAATATAATTGTGGCATGTTGTCGTTATGTTGATGGAAGGGGGAGAGCAAGAGCTTTACCATGATTTCGATTCAAATCAAACGACTCCAAGACTGATGACAAACTTGAGACTCTCATTCGGATTTCCAACAACAAAGCTCCACAGACTACTGCTTTTCCAGCCCCAGGACTGGCTATCGGCAAAATTATCAGGGACGCTGCTGAAGCAGGTGAGTGCAGTTTTACTTCGTCTTGCCGGAGTATACATCTCAAAGTAAGCTCTGACTTCCTTTCGCTTGTCTTGATACTTGCTCTCTTCAAAATATGAGTTCTGAGGACTGTTAGGAAGGTCTGGGGTCGGTTCAAGCGTGGGTCTGGAAGTGGAGCTGCTTCGCTCCAAAACGCTCGAATAAAATGGCTGACGGGGATTATTGGTCGGATTAAATATGTTGGCAGATGTGTTTCCGTAAACACCTGTCGGTGAGCCCGTCGGAGGGAACGAGCTGCTAGGGGAACCGAATGATGAAAAGTTGACAGTGGGCTGGATATCAGTGGAGCTGCGGTTGCTGGTTTCTCTGAACGATAGCAAGCCTAGTCCAGCCGATGTATCTGATATGTCTTTCGATTCCTGTCCAGCTCTATGCAAATAAACTCCTAGTTGGTAGCCCCCTTTCCTATATTGAACTCGCTGAATGTAAACATTCCAGTATGAACCAGCGTACCACTGGCTTGCAGAATATTGCCGCTTATTAACAGGCATGCGGAAGACATCATGAAATTCAACAGCAAATCGGAAAGGTGCAAACCTAGTGCGGATCTTCAAACAACTTTCTGTTGCTGATTCCGAGTTTCTCTGGGGGCTACTGACCACACTCTGCTCACCTCCTTGGCCACTATCAATGGTACTATCATCTTGAGGAACATTGTGAAGATAAGCCTCTTCTCCTTCAAAGTTGTCTTCAGTGAGCCCCAAATGCGGGCTACTATATTCAGTGCAATTGATGATTCGATGCTGTAATTCATTCTGAAGCCACAATGCTCGCTGCAGAACCTCTGGCTTGATGAGCGGTCCACTCCCCGCGTAGTCTGTGAGCTTACTCAAATTGAACAATTTCTTGTATGGGAAATGACAGTAATAAGTGGATGTATTCAAACAATGTTGCAGAACCTTGAGAATGTCGCTTGCTTCTTCAAGATCGTCTCTTCTCTTAGCAACTTTATAATAGAAGAGGACAATGAAATCACACCTTTCCATTTCGCTGGGTACAAAGAATCCATCGGATCGAAGAACCTCCTCAATGGTCTGGCAACTAAATTTGAGCCACCACTCGACACCTTTTGCATACCCCTCCATGCAAATGAAGCATCGGGTAGCTTCACTGAGCCTATCATGCTCACGGGCACCGCCATAATATTTGCTGCAGAACTCCACCAAGCTATAAATGGAACGCTCATTCAACTTCTTGATTAAGATAGTAGTGGTCTCTGAAACAAGCCATGGTAAGTCCAGGAAATCTGCTACTGTGAACACACCAAGCAGATCGTCAATGGCATAAGACGATTCATCATGCTCATCCTTGGCAGAGGAGAAACTATCCGAGCTATCGTCACCACCCGACATAATAGACGAGAGGTTCCCGATGCTTGTATCCCTAGTCGCCATAATTGTGCTTGCAAAAGGACCATCTAAAGGCGAATCCTCTTTGACAGTAGTATTCGCTAGTGAGTTTCTCGACAGGTCTGCCTCACTAGCATCGTCGGAATCTTCGGGGGAAATCTTGAGACCTCTTCCGTACATTCTGCTGAGAACATCCTCAAACGCCTTCTGGGTAGCATAAGGGCCCTCGAACTCAAGCTCATAGACCTTATCCTTGTCACCTTCGTTCCATAGACCACTCAACATAGAAGCAAAATAGCTAGAACGATATAATATGATGCGATGCAACGCATAAGTTTTTGAAAATGCCTTTATCCTAACATCGGAAAACAATCCTTGGCCCAGTCCCTTGTCAAATAGATAAGTTGCAATTGATGAATCTTCGCACGGGCTCTCCTCCAAAGCAACCGAACTAAATCTCTCGCTGATTTTCCGGTGAGTGGGAGCCCCACCAAGAGACATGCCTCCAAGTTCTGTGAAAGTCCCTTTCGCCGATCTCATTTTTCAACTGGTTGGTCAGAAAGAAAGATTAGATATCAACTAAGTCGCAGGAGGCTGGTTCAGCTGGTGAGGGCCGCTCGCTGGCTCGCTGGTGAGTAGCGCCGATCATGGAACGGCTGTGCAGCCATCAGGAAGATAAGGGGAAATAAAGAAAAGGAGGAGAGGAAGAGAGATTTGTAGAGATCAACCGTAGTTAACAAGTAGAGAATTTGGGCGGCAGGGATGGAGCCGAGTAGTGTGACACGTGAGATGCGGGTTTACGAGAGTCTTTGGACTACTCAGTTGACGCAGAAGCGCAAAAAGTGGAATGACGGGGTGGTGAAATTCCACCTGTTCAATCGAAGAGTTGCTCTGTATGATGAAGACAGTAATTTCGTGGTATGTAGACGGTTAGCTAAGATGATATTTGGAGCTGAAAATGCTAACTCAGGATTGTTTTGATGTCAATCAGGCAGCCTTATTTCATAACAGACCCTCGTTAGAGGTTGGTGATGAGCTGAGGTTTGATCGTGTGCTTGCTACGGTTGAAGCTGATCTCGGCAGTGAGAAGATTCAAGTGCGGTCCAGCCAACCTGCTAGACCGGTTAGGCCTGTAAGAAAAGTAGCCCTCAAAAAAGATGTACCTAATAGTGGGGTTCCACTGAGTCAGATAATTAGTGAATCTGTCAAAACTAAAAGGGGCACTGGAGCATCAAGGCCGGTTATGCCTTCAGTAGATAACAACAAGGTAAATGAGAGAGGAACTAAGATAACGAGGACTCTAGCTTCAAATTCTGCTGGTAAAATAACTGGGAAACTCTCACACAAGACTGTTAAGAATCTTTCCCCTGAGATCAGTCCCATAGATTCGGACCACTCAAGCTCGGAAGTCTCTGATGAATTTCGTGAACTGGGTAGGCTTCAACCAGAAGGGCGGGCTCCTCCAAGTAAAAGCTTGTCACAATTATCATCTAGAAGGCCCTATCAGCCTAATATTGCACAAAGAGCTTTGAAAACAGAATCCAGTGCTAATCTGGAGATTGAGCTGTCTCAAGTGCTGGATGATCTGGACGAGCAGAACCCTAACAGAGAGGCTAGTTCACCAGTACTGGAAGGAATAGAAGCTAGTGATTTATATTCATCGGAAGAAGAAGAAGAAGATTCCACAATCAATACTATAAAGTCGACTCAAGTAGCTGCTTTCGACTCGGGTGCTGAGTATGGGCCGTGGTCTAAAGAGGCCTATGATTTGTTTGATGTCCACGAGGTCTAATACTAACTCTGGAAAAACAAGAAAACTGCATTATTATTATTATTTTGTTCAAATTTACATGAGGACACCTAGATTATTTGGTAGAACGGGGCGGAGGAACCAAGGTCGGTGGCCTGTAGCTGGTAACACTTGGAGCCCTGCTCTGTATGCTTGGAGCACGATTTCCCATGCTCTTAACGGTAGTATAATTGAATTCAGGGGCAATGGATCGACGGATCGAAGTGATGCGTGAACCACTTGTTCGATGGCTAAGAACGCTGGCAGTTCGAGCCCGCTCTTCCTCCATATGCCGGTCTTCGACATAATCGTCAATGGCTTCATCTTCTTCAAAAGCCAACTCCTCTGTAGATCTCTTGATCAAATATTGCAAAGAGTTGTACCATATGTTATGTCGTCGTCTATTAGGACATGTGAGCTTGATGACCTTATCGTTGGTGTTGATAACAATAGTTTTATGGAAAATTCCGGGGGGCAGGGGATTAGGATCTTCGACACTCTTAACACTTATGATAGCAGCACTCTTGGTTTTCGGGTTATGCTTCATTTCGCTTCCGGGGTTTTCTTTCGACCAGTGTAGAGTTAGACTGTAAGGGTGAACCCAGAAGTAGCGCTCATGTCGCATCATTGACACACCGCTGATACCATAAGAACGGCTGTATTTGTAAAGAAACTCTCCAATTACAACCTGGGTGATGTAGGGAATCATATTTCTGTCCGTGAGACTTGCCTGTGAAGCAATGGTTGCAGCTGACAGATTAAGAAGCGAATTATTGCCATTGCTAGTATTTCTACCAGATCGTCTAGTGGTGTTGGTAGCTGGACTTTCGTTGGCGGTAGCATGGTAATACCGATTGTTGGAAGTACCACTTTCAGTGCTTGACAGACCAACTTCACTAACTGATGGCAAGGGTGCTTGGGGTGGCAACGATGCAATACTGCTCTGCTCATCAGATGAGAAAGCAGCAGTAGTTGCAGCCATTTCTCGAGCATTGCCATAAGCGTTGGGATTGTTGACAACCACGTTGCTCTTCTTCACTTCCTTGATAGCGGGATCAAACTCATGAGCAGGACCAGTGACAGTAGCAGTACTTAATCGTTTATAATCATCAGCATCAACAACGACCAAGCCTAATTCCCTAGCTCGCTCTTCGATCTCCCGTCGACTGAAAGAAATAGGTCCAGCAGGCTCCAAGGGCCGTTTATCTATAGCGTTCGCCCTAATTCGTATCTTCTCCTCTAGTTGATCTCGATTCATGACCAATAAGCCCAACTTGTCAGCTGATTGTCGGACATCGTTCTCCGTAACATTTACTGGCTGAGGTGGTGGGCTATTGATCATTTGGTCATAAACAGTAATAGGAACCGTCACAAGTCCCAGTCTTTGAGCATCCAGTTCGACCTTCTCGGGATCAACCTCCTTGAGTTTGTTGTACTCAGATGTCGTGAGGGTCACCAGACCTGCTTGTCTAGCCTTTTCTTGTAACTCTGGACCTGATATCTCTTTGTTAGTCAAAGAATTATAATCTTTTTGAGACAGAGTTACCATACCTAAGGTTCTTGCATGGTTTTGCAGAACCTGAGGAGTGGGTGTAGCATTTGCTTTGTTATTGAGCTCGGCCAGAGCAGCTATAGAAAGCGTTGCCAATCCAAGAGATTTTGCATGTGTTCTGACCTCATCCTCAGAAATAGGATCTCTAGACTGTGACTGCTGGTTTTCAAGTTCATCAATTCGGCTAGCTTTGCTGTGAAGATCTGCCAAGGTGGCTTCAGGGACTGCTGCCAGGCCGAGAGACTTCGCATGTTCTTTGAACTCATCCTCGGATAACAGCTCCTTTGGCTGCGACTGCTGATTTACAAATTCGTCAATTCGGCTTGCTTTATTATGAAGATCCGCAAGCGTAGCTTCAGGAAGAGTCGCCAGGCCAAGTGATTTGGCATGTGCTTTAACTTCATCTTCAGACGGGTGCTCTTGAGGCTGAGGTCTCTGATCATCTAGCGCAGCCAGCCTAGTGGCCTTGTCATGAAGATCAGCAAATGTAGCTTCAGGAACCGCGACCAGTCCCAGGGATTTTGCATGTGCATTGAGTTCATCTTCAGATAGTGGCTCTTTAGACCTAGCTTCTTGATCACCGAGAGCAGTCAATCGGCTGTGAAGATCATCTATTTCCTGTAGTGGCATTACCGCAAGTCCCAATTGTTGAGCATTATCCTTAATGTCATCAACAGTGGGGGTTTTTTCTGCCAGCTTGCGCAAATCTGCATATTCGTCATTTGATAAGGAAACGAGTCCGATAGCCTTTGCATGTTCTTTTACTTCCTCAGGTGATGGCTTATAGCTGATCAAGGCTTCGTGCTCCTCAGCAGTAAGAGGTACCAACCCATATTCTTTAGCTTTAGATGTTACATCTTCCTTTGTGAGATTGTATTGAACAGGCGAAGCAAGAACTTGGTTCTCTTTATTTTTGACTGGAGTAGAAGGAGCAGAAATATCTTTGGTAGGAGAGCTTGTTGCAGAAGGTAGACCACCGCCGACTATGGTAGCACCGGTCAGCGCGACACCTGCCTTCTTTGCAATTAATGTTGCATCCTCCTTCGTAGGTGTCTCGACAATTCTTCTTAAAGTAGCCAAATAGCTCGCAGGAACTGTCTTCATGTCTACTTCGCCAGTGAGATTGGTCGACTCTGAAGATGGGCTCATTGGAGGTGACCGACTTGATACACCCAGATTTGTCGATGAGCTTGCATCCATGTAGACACTCGAAGCCACGGAAACATTAGAAGATTTAGCAGCATCCAGCCCTCCGAGCATGTCGAGCGAAGATATACTGTTGGTTTGCGAATGATATCTTTTCAAAAGAGACTTGTACTCCTCAATTGCAATTGCGGTTAAACCAAAATTTTTGGCAGCTCTAATAATTTCCACTTTCGTAGGATTATAGACCTGCTGATTCTCGAGCAATCGCTTATACTCCTCTTGAGCAACTGGAACATATCCTAGCGATCTCATCGATTCGACTACCTTTTTATCCACAGGTTTGTCATCAGTTTCACCTGCCCGTCTAATCATGTCTTCAAAATGTTCTCTCTTAGTTGCAACTGACTGTAGGTGCATGTTCTTCACGGAAGCCGGAGACGCAGCAACACCCAAGTTGGAGCCGCCAGTATTCTGAGATTGCAATTTATCGGAGTTTGAAATAGACAATCGACGAGAATCACCAGTATTATTTTTCTGAAGTTCTGCACGTTCTGTCAATAGACTGTATTGATCCCGAGGGATCACAATCATATTCAATTTCTTCGCAAAAATCTCTAATTCCCCTTTAGAAGGTTGTTGTGATACCTTTTTCTTAAGATCCTCCAATTCAGTTGATATAATCATGCTGAATCCAAGTCTCTTTCCAAATCGGGAAATAGTCTCAGCATCAGGTTCAGTGGCATTCTTTTCCAGTTCATCGTACACATCTTTATCGACAGCAACAAGTCCCAAGCTCTCGGTCTGAAGTTTAACCTCATCCCTTGTTGGTTGTTCCTTATATCTTCGCAAATCTTCTAATTCCCGCTGTGGGACGATAGAATAGTTAAATCGCTGAGAGCTGACTTCCATCAACTCTTCTATTGTAGGAGCCTCAGCTCGTCGTCTTAAAAGAGCCAAATCTTCAGCTGAAACTAGACTCATTCCCATCTTACCAGCGTGAGTGACCATTTTCTCTTTGGTAGGATTTTCAGCTCTTTCATGCAAATCCTGAAATTGCTGTAGCGGTACAACTGCTCGTCCTAATCCAGTAGCAAGGGTCTCCAGTTCTACAGCAGAAGGAGAGTTTGCTCGTCTCTTGAGATCTTCAAGATCCTCAATAGGCATTGCTTGAAGACCATAATTCTCAGCATTTTCCATGATCTGTTCCTTCGTGGGAGGGCCCTCCAATGCTCTCAAACGTTCTTGTGGAACCATAGCCATCTTATTGCTAGCAACTAAAGCAGAAAGTTCTTCGATTGTTGGTTTGAATTCCTTTGGACGAGACTTTAACTCATCTAACTCTTCGGTCGGTACAACTGAAAGGCCATGCTCTGCGGCTTCATTAGTGATTTTCTCCTTTGAAGGTTTTGCAATCTGCTGAGCATAAAGCGCTTCCGGAACAGTCACCAATTTAAATCGTGCAGCAAACCTCTCAACTTCTTCAGCGGTACTGGGCTCATAAGGTTTAGTAAGTTCCTTGAACTCGGATTCTGGAATTGTAACCAGTCCATGCGCCTTTGCATGTGATATGACTGAATCAGCTGAAGGATTTTTCAATGACTTGAGCTCTGATGTCGAAACAATGGAGTTTCCATTCTTCAGCACCACATCACTTGCAGCAGTAAATGACGGTGGTTGCCGTAATTTGTTAAGAGCCTCGTGAGTCAATGTTGCAAGGCCTAATCCCGCAGCAGCAGACGCAATGAACGGCTGATCTATGGTGATATTAGCATCCTTCGATAGCTTCTCAAATCTCTCCTTTGGAACAATGACTAGTCCGCGCTTAGCTGCTTGGCCCTCAAGTTCATCCTGAGAAGGAGAATAATTTCTAAGCTTGGCCAACTCATCTGATGGTAGAACAGAAAGTCCATTTCTAGACGCCATCTGTTCAATGGCACTATTGCTAGGATTGTGAAGATCATGAGCTTCTTCTTCCGAAAGCAACTCATGCTTATGGTTTGCAGCCAAGGAAGAGATAGCACCAACAGATGGATTTTTCAGACTTTCATGCTCATCTTTATCAAGCAAGACAAGTCCCTGTGAAGTGGCTGACCTATCAAGTTCGTCGTGCGTCGGTTGTTCCACCTTTCTAAGAAGTTCTTCATGTTCAGCATGGGGTATCGTAAGCAGTCCAAGAGCTGCAGCTGTCGACATGACATGTTCTTTGTCTGGTGAATCAGCTTTACTAATAAGTGCCTTATGGTCTTGTTCACTAATCAGCAAGTGATTATGACTCTGCGCAGATTTTTGCAGCTGATCAACTGTTGGCCTCTTAGCCAGCGACTCAAGCTCCTCATATTCCTCTGAGCCAATGACCATGATTGGCAAATTATTGGATTTAATCTTAGCTTCAAGATCAGATCGCGTAAGTGGTTTTGTAAGCTCCTGGTACTCGGTTTTAGGAATCGCAATATAACCGACTTTCTGAGCTCTGTCAATTGCTTCTTCCTTGGTTGGCTTATCAACAGATCTCGCCAAGTCCTCATATTTTAGAGTATCAACAACTGTTAGGCCAAGCCTGTGGCCAATCGATTGAAGATATTCTGAGGTAGGATTGATCCAAGATTCGTATGTTGCTTCTTCGACAGGAACATATCCGATCTTCTTGGCAAGGTTGGTGATCTGCTCAGCAGATGGCTGATCCCTCAGATGCACGAGATCAAAATACTTGTCAGAAGGAAGAGCAACCAATCCAGCATCCTTAGCTTTTGTCTCAATTTCCTCTCTGGAAAGGGGTCTTGTGCTCTCATGTACAAGCGCTTCGTAATCTTTTTGAGGGACAGCTTTGAGTCCGAAGGCCGCGCATCTTTCCTGAACATCTTTCTCACTGGGGTTGGAAAGCCTTTCATATTCTGCTAGCGTTAAAGCCTTTAAGCCCAATTTCTCACCATGTTTATAAACGTCATCTTCAGTCGGTTCCTGCAACCTTTCGTAGTGATCCAATGGGATAGCCTTGAGCCCATGCGACAAGGCATGTTCGTGGACCTCAGTTTCAGAAGGATTTTTCAGTGAGTGGTAATCGTCGAAAGACAAGGCTTTGTATCCAAGACCATGAGCATGAGCAAAAATATCTTCTTTGGAAGGTTTTACTAATCTCTCATGCTCCTCCAAAGGAATTGCCTTTAAGCCCACTCCAAGTGCCTGTGCAGCCACCATGCTTTGCGTAGGATTCTTCAACTTCTCCAAATCACCAGATGTTAAACCAACAAGGCCTAAAGATGGCAAGACTGTCTTAGTAATATAGTCCGCGTTGCCAAGGTTCGAAGCTTGATTGTACAAAGTCTCATATTCATTCTTGGTGATCACAGTGAGACCATTTTTGACGGCTGCCGCAGTGATTTGCTCAGAGTTCTTAGGGTCGACATAGTTCAGGGCTTTGCTTTCCATTTCGATATAATCTTCATTCGGAATTGCAACCAATCCATGAAGTTCGGCGTGTTTCTTTACATCGTCAGCTGCGATGAACTCGCTAGCCAAAGACTTTGGCTCATTACCGATAGTTTTTTCAAAATTCTGAGATGGAGTTTTGGAGCTACTTGCCCTCTTGCTGAATCTAGCGGATCGTCTGCTAAAGAGTCTTCGTGAGCCTTGTTCCTCGTCAGAGCTGTTTGAAGATAAGCTAGCAGTTGATTCAAGCGCCGGGTCTTCATGGAAAAATCCACTGGATCGAACTTGAGTCTCTTCAGAAGCCGAAACTGTTTGATTAGCCTCTTGCTCAGTCTCAGTCTCGCCGGCTGAGCTCTCTCCATCTAAGGTATCACGTCCGGTCTGATAAACTTCATCTTCAGTAGAAGGAGCGATATCCTCTTGCGCAGTTTCGAAGCCTGTATCACTTTCAGCAGTGACATAGCCACTTGAAGAGGTTCCAGAATCGTCATATCCTCGAGATCGTCCTAGGGCAGCCTCAGCCTTTTTAACAGCAGCATTTTGCTTAGCAAAATATTTCGATCTTTTGGTACGCATTACATTAGAAGAGCTCACAGATGAGGTTGAGCCAACAAGTCCGGAAAAGGTCTTTCTTCGCTCCAGTTCACCTTGAACTTCATTAAGCTGCTTTCTGAGCTCATTCTTCTCGACTCTCTCTTTAAGTATATTATTTTTCAAGGTAGTGATTTGTCGATGGGAATGCTGCAAGGTGGAGCGAATTGTTTCATTTTCCAAGACAGAACTTCGAGCGGGAGTAGCCTGAACAGGAGACAGAGGAGGAGAATTAGTTGGGGTTTCAAAAGCATCTTCCTGCGTGGATGAGAAAGGATCGTCTGTAGAGTCGCCTTGCTGTTGACCTTCGCTGGCGATAAAAGTTGTGATATTAGAGAGTTCGTTTTTAAGCTCGTTCAATGTCTTATGCAGTACTTGGTTCTCCTTTTCCAACTCATCTTTCTGTTGTTGCCAACTTCCAGTGTTCTGCTCAAGGCGTGACTTAACTCTATCCAGCTCCTGTCTAAGTTCGCCTTCGCTAACCTTGAGATTCTCGATTTGATGAATATGCAACTCCTTATCGGTGGAAAGTTTTCCACTTTCACCCGAGATTTTTGCGACAAAAGCATCTGATTTAGAGACTTTGGAAGCCAATTCCTGAACTTTGAGTTCAAGGTTCCAATTTTCATCCTTGATACGTTCCTCGGTGCTTCTTAGATCAGTCACCAGTAACCTGAGTTCATGAAGCTCCTGTTGAGCCTGGTCTTTTTCAACAGCCTGATCTTCAAGGAGTTTATTTTTGGAGTGGATTTCTTCTCTCATTTTTCGAGCCTCGACAAGAAACTGCTCAGATAAAGTAGAAGCAAATGATACATCCTCCGCCGACTGGCTGTGACTGATTTTCATTCGATTCTTTGCTTTCTTTGAAGGCGACATGGCACTGGCCTTATCCAGATTACGCTTCAATCCCTGCTGCATCAATTCTTGGTAATCATTGTCTATAGACTCGAGTTTTTCCTGCAGCTGGGCAGTGAGATTGTCTTCGTCAGTTATCTCGCCGCTTTCAACCTTGGTTATATGAGCGCTCAGCTCTGCCTCGGCCGCTTGCAACGCCTTACCCAGATGGGCCAGACTAGTCAAACGATCATGGATTTCCTTGTGCTGAACCTTGAGTTCATCACTCCCGGGAATATTTGCCATTGTAGCAGAACGAACTGTGATTGTGTTAGTGTTTCGGAACAAATATTGATGAGGGGTCCTTCCCCTTCCCCCTTATTTTTTTCTTCCCCCGCTGCTGTAAGGCCCGCACCCTTGAGAGATCAACGGCTAATCAATTTTGATCTAGGTCTGGGGGGTCAGTCAATTGGATAGTTGATGTGCAATAAATTAAGCACATGGATATTCTGCAGAGTATTGCACAGAATGAGCAGGTGAGCTATTTGCAAAATATCTTTGCCATTGGATTATCCAGTCGAACCAACCAACCAGTTTAACCCCCTCCTCGTCGACCCCACTGGTGTGTTCTGCTTGGGATATCCAGCCCAGTGCATTCCAGCCAAATGGTGGGATGACTGTCATAGCCAGAAGAACAAAGTCAGGTGCTTGAACACCAGTAAACATACGACCGAAACAACCCGAATATCAAGAAACAATTTGACGATTTGGCCAGGCACACCTATAGAATCCCCGGCATGTTACGTGGAAGAAAGTCAACAGCAAATCAGCGAGTCGGGCTGCAAGCCCAAGAGCAAGTTTGGCAGTAAAAAGGGGTGACCATTTCAAGGGCCCGTTACAGGTCAACAGCAGCTAGCAGGAGAGCGAGCGCTGGCAGGGTAGCATTGGTGGGCTGGCCACAAGGGGTGGGAGAAGGCATTGGATCAGAGGCCCCGGGAAAAGACCAGCTGCTTATGGAAAATAAACTATACCTACCAATAAAAAATGTCTGGTTCGTTTACGGAGACCAAGCACTGTTGCAATGACAATTCCCGTGAAAATTGGGTGTTGTCAAATTGATGTGGAGCAGTGCAGCGTCAAAAATAGAGAATGGGAGAAATGGGTAGCGAAGCGCGACCGGACGCCGCAAAGGGTGCAAGACTAAATGTATATAGTCTAAGAGAAGCAAAAGCAGAGTCCGTATTTACCGAGAGGGGGGGGGGGGCGAATATTAGGCCCCCAGAGGTCAAGGCCTTAAAGCCAGCGGCGCCAAAGCTGAGTTGGGCCATGCTCGGGTTTACTTGTCAGAATTGTTATGGTCGCGGCTAGACTGGTCGCTCTTGGACGCGTGGCGTACCCCGTCCAAAAAGCCCTGAACACCTTCGCCTTGGTAAGAATACCCCAGCTGAGAAGCAACGACCGATCCTGCACCAGGCTGGGAGAGGACCGAGTCGAAACTACTAAGACTCTGTAGGAATTGAGGCGACTGGATGATTTTGACCAGTTCGGTGCGGGTTTTGGGTAGTTCCGCAGGAATCAAGTCATATAGTGGGGTCAGAGCATGGTCTGGGAGGCTACTGACATAATTTGCCATATCGGTGTTAGAAATGGCATCGGTGATGCTCAGAATTGGAACCTGGGAAGAATTGTCCAGGGAGTTGGTTGTAGAAGAAGCCGGGTCCTGTCGGAGACGATCACGGTTTCGACGGACGTTTTGAATCAATTCGTAGACCTGGCTGAGACTTTCCGAGCTGGCTCCAGCCGCCGGGGTGGCAGTGGTGGTGGTGGATCTTGGGAGAGAATTAGCGGAACTGTGTATTGTTGGAAGAGATGCGACATGCGAGAAAAAAGAA